>CM040911.1:51527577-51587577 GCA_023029165.1 Gobiocypris rarus
CAAACATGCTAATTCATGTTAGCAAAATGTTAATTAACGCTACTCCTGTGCTTATTCACGCTAATTAATGCTAACAAAATGCCAATTCGTGGTAACATGTTAAAAAATGCTAGCAACTAGCAAAATCATGTTAGCAAAATATGTTAAAAAATGCTAATACATTATAACAACATGCTAATTCTCGTTACTAATGTGATGATTAATGCTAACAACATGTTAATTCATGGTAACATGATAAAAAACGCAAGCATCATGCAAAAATCATTTCTGAATGTGTTAAAATGTGCTAATTCATGCTAGCAACATGCTAATTCACGGTACTAACACACCGATTCATGCTAATATGCTAATTTATGCAAGCAAAATGCTAATTCTTACTACTAACAAAGATTCATGCTAACAAAATGCTAATTCATGCTAGCAACAAGTTCACTCTAATGACACACTGATTCAAGCTAACAACATGCTAATTAATGTTAACAAACATTAATACTAGCAACATGCTAATTCATGTTAGCAAAATGTTAATTAACGCTACTCCTGTGCTTATTCATGCGAATTAATGCTAACAAAATGCCAATTCGTGGTAACATGTTAAAAAATGCTAGAAAATAGCAAAATCATGTTAGCAAAATATGTTAAAACATGCTAATTCATTGTAACAACATGCTAATTCACGTTACTAATGTGATGATTAATGCTAACAACATGTTAATTCATGGTAACATGATAAAAAAACGCAAGCATCATGCAAAATCATTTTACGAATGTGTTAAAATGTGCTAATTCATGCTAGCAACATGCTAATTCACGGTACTAACACACCGATTCATGCTAATATGCTAATTTATGCAAACAAAATGCTAATTCTTACTACTAACAAAGATTCATGCTAACAAAATGCTAATTCATGCTAGCAACAAGTTCACTCTAATGACACACTGATTCAAGCTAACAACATGCTAATTAATGTTAACAAACATTAATACTAGCAACATGCTAATTCATGTTAGCAAAATGTTAATTAACGCTACTCCTGTGCTTATTCATGCGAATTAATGCTAACAAAATGCCAATTGCGTGGTAACATGTTAAAAAATGCTAGAAACTAGCAAAATCATGTTAGCAAAATATGTTAAAATATGCTAATTCATTGTAACAACATGCTAATTCACGTTACTAATGTGATGATTAATGCTAACAACATGTTAATTCATGGTAACATGATAAAAAAACGCAAGCATCATGCAAAATCATTTTACGAATGTGTTAAAATGTGCTAATTCATGCTAGCAACATGCTAATTCACGGTACTAACACACCGATTCATGCTAATATGCTAATTTATGCAAACAAAATGCTAATTCTTACTACTAACAAAGATTCATGCTAACAAAATGCTAATTCATGCTAGCAACAAGTTCACTCTAATGACACACTGATTCAAGCTAACAACATGCTAATTAATGTTAACAAACATTAATACTAGCAACATGCTAATTCATGTTAGCAAAATGTTAATTAACGCTACTCCTGTGCTTATTCATGCGAATTAATGCTAACAAAATGCCAATTCGTGGTAACATGTTAAAAAATGCTAGAAAATAGCAAAATCATGTTAGCAAAATATGTTAAAACATGCTAATTCATTGTAACAACATGCTAATTCACGTTACTAATGTGATGATTCGTTCTAACAACACGTTAATTCATGGTAACATGATAAAAAAACGCAAGCAACATGCAAAATCATTTTACGAATGTGTTAAAATGTGCTAATTCATGCTAGCAACATGCTAATTATAGTTAGCAAAGTGTTAAATTATGGTAGGAAAATGTTAATTCATGATAACGTGTAAAAACATGCTAGCAATATGCTGAATCATGCTAGCAAGACATGCTAATTCATGGTATCCTTCTCTCTTTCTCTTTCCACTTCACTAAATTTAAAGCTTATTAAACTTTAAAACTTTGAATACCGCTTTGTCAATCCAACATCAAAGTTTGGACTTTACTCATCTAGTTGATTGTGATATTGTCCAGTGAGGCTGTTGTGAGTTCATCTGTGCTGTGTAAAGCGCTCACACCTGTACGGTCCTGTCGAACGTCAGCTCGGGCTGTTTCTTCAGTTTCTTCTCCAGGTAGCTGTTGGCCTCCGTGTGTTTGGCCCCAACGCTCGTGGCCCTGAACCCGCAGAAATACCCGGCCGGGTCGCATTTGTAGAGCACGGGTCCCATCTGAGGGTCCATGGCGATCAGCATCATGCCTGAATCACAGAGAGGATCAGAAACACTGCAGAAGTGACCGATCGCCTGAGTCTGAGCGGACGAGCACACTCACAGCAGCCGAGCGGCCTCATCTCCGCGTTCTGCGTGTAAACCTGCGAGAGATCCGCTATACGCCGGCACAACATGTCCGCTGTGATGTCGTAGCCGAACTTATACTTCCACTCGCCGGCCTCCACCCGAGCGCGATGAACCTGAGAACGGCTGTCAGCTACACACACACACACACATAATGGATGAACTTTGCAACATCAACACTGTTATTGAACTGAATACTGACACTATTGTCTTCTGTAAAGCAGGCTTTGCAACAACAGCTATGATTGTTTGGGAACGCAATTGTGGTAGACGCTTCTGGAGGAATTAAACCAAATAATCACAGACTTTGACTCCGGCGTTTCACAGCCACCAAACCAACATTTGAGACGCTGCGACGCCATTGGTCCACTGGTCAGGCCAGTTATCCAATCACAGACAACTGAGGTTTTGAGGGATTTATTCAATAAATGTGTTTCAATCGTATATAAATATAAGCTATGCTAGGAAAAATATTGAAAGTGTGTTTGGTAATTTTTTGAATGAGATGCTAATGGACTGATTAGAATCAATGATGTATGCTAAGCTATGCTAAAAGTGCTACCGCCAGATACAAAGATCGGCTGAATGGATTCAAAAACGGTAAAACTCAACTATTTAACTCTAGGGGACTTGCCATGGAAAATGAGCCTATTTTCAAAAAAAGTGGAGTGTTCCTTTAAATTGTGGAAGGTGAAATTGAGACTTAAAGACCTGTGGAAACCCTGGCATCATTGGTTCTGGTTTTTAACCGATGCTGCTTTGAAACCAAAAAAAGTGTCTTGACATCATGTGATGTTAATATATGTGAGAGGAGACACACACACCGTAATGTCCAGTCATGACACATCCAATCCGCGGAGTGAGACGGAACATGTTTGTCATTGTCGACGCATCCAGGAGTGAGTCCTGCACACGGGAAACAGAAAGATTCAGTTACACACACACACGCACGCACACACACACACACCTCAGCGTAATTTAAGAGGATCACAGCTTCTCAGCAGATTCAACACTCAGAAATGCTTTGAGACGCTTGAAGCTTGTCCAGGAGTAAAACTCTTGCAGACTGAAATAAGACCTCTAAGACTGTTTCTCAACACTGATCTTCAGGTGTGTGTTTTTTTACCGCAACTTTCTTCTGTGTGACGACCACAGCACAGTCCGTCCCTCTGATGCCCACCGAGGTCAGTCCGCTCTGAGTGATGGCTTTGAAGGCATATTCTGTCCAACACATTCAACATCAGATAAACACACAAGAGCAAATGCAGCTAGCGTTCGCAGAGGATTAGCTAACGATCTGGCAAAGTTATGACCAAACGTTCCTCCAGTAACGTTCATTCAACGTTATAATGTTCTCAAAACATTGATCATGATACGTGTTTTCCAGTTTGCCTAATGTTTTTAAATGTTACTGCTTGTTTAGAACGTTAGAATGTAACGTCCTCATGTTTGCAAAATGGAATGTTTTTAAACATTAAAAAAAAAAGATTTAAAAATAACACTTTCATACGTTAGCAAAACATTCTTAGAACATGTTTATGTTAGTTTGGAAGAACTCTTACCCAGCTAACAATTTTTGATTCCCAGAACGCTCCCAAAAAAAAACATGTATTTGTAACGTTTGTTTTTGGTTAGCCAGGAAATTTTTACTTACGGAAATAGAACAGTCACCTGTGTTCTATTAACCCTATTAAATTTTACATCTTCCCCCATGTCCCATATGGTATAAGCAGCATGGAAGATGGATAAATGGACGTCAATAATCAAACCATATCTTGTTTTGAATGATTGATTATTCAATAGAAGTGTGTGTGTGTGTATATATATATATATATATACACACACACACACACGACCAGGCATAACATTATGAACACTGACAGGTGAACTGAATAACACTGATGATCTCTCCATCACGGCTCCTGTTAGTGGGTGGGATATATTAGGCAGCAAGTGAACATTTTGTCCTCAGAGTTGATGTGTTAGAAACAGGAAAAATGGGCAAGCGTAAGGATTTGAGCGAGTTTGACAAGGGCCAAATTGTGATGGCTAGACAACTGGGTCAGAGCATCTCCAAAACTGCAGCTCTTGTGGGGTGTTCCCGGTCTGCAGTGGTCAGGATCTATCAAAAGTGCTCCAAGGAAGGAACAGTGGAGAACCGGCCACAGGGTCATGGGCGGCCCAGGCTCATTGATGCACGTGTGGAGCGAAGGCTGGCCCGTGTGGTCCGATCAAACAGACGAGCTACTGGAGCTCAAACTGCTCAAGAAGTTAATGCTGGTTCTGATAGAAAGGTGTCAGAATACACAGAGCATCGCAGTTTGTTGTGTATGGGGCGGCATAGCCGCTGACCAGTCAGGGTGCCCATGCTGACCCCTGACCCCGCCGAAAGCACCAACAGTGGCACGTGAGCATCAGAACTGGAGCACGGAGCAATGGAAGAAGGAGGCCTGGTCTAAGGAAACTTGTGCGTGGCTCACCTGAGGAACACATGGCACCAGGATGCACTATGGGAAGAAGGCGAGCCGGCGGAGACAGCAAAACGGGGACCAACAAAAATGGTCATAAAGCTATGCTATGCCTGATCGGTATATGTTCTTATTATTATCATAAGCAAGTATTAAACATGTATTTAGAATTTGTATGCAGTTCATACTACGCTTAACCTTTGCTTAATATTTTTTGGTTATAAAATTAGATTTATCCTATGTGTTTAGACTGATTGAAGGTTCTCTTTAGGTTATAAAATAAATCCTATAAATATCAGGGAACAATCTGGGAATATTCTCTTTAGATTGACAAATAAGTAACCTACAGATAATGTAACAAAATATAACCAAATGGGAACGTTTTGTTTACAAGGTAACGATATGGCAAAGTTAAACAAACGTTCTTCCAGTGACGTTTAGAACTTTAATACAAAACTTTAGATTGATCGGTTCCTGGAAGATTTTAGTTGGTCTGTGTTTAAATGTTACTAATTGTTTCAGAACGTTCAATGAACATTCAAAAGTGACGTTTCTATATGTTTGCAAAGAGTAATGTTTTTAAACGTTCAGGGAACATTCGGAAATAACACGTTCAAACGTTAGCAAAGCATTCTTAAAACACGTTTAGTTAGTTTGGAAGAACTCTTTAAGAAGCGTGTTTCTGCAGATGAGGATTTAATGGAGATAATGAATTAATCTGTCGCCAAGAGTCCAAAACGCTGCATTAGTCCTGTAAACATGAGCTGAAAGCATCAATAATAGTTTGATGAAACCCGGAGTATGAAGTGCTGAAACTCTTACCGACTTGATACAATCGGCCCTCAGGTGAGAATATGGTGATGTGTCGATCAAACCCAGCGTTTGAACCTCGAGACATCCTTACAAACACACTTTAGTGACTTTGGCAGCTCAGTCCGTCAAATTCGCGATGCTGCAGGTCGAATGTGTCGAGAAGTGCGTCGAGTTTGAGAGTGAATAAGCGATTTAAGACTTTCACTTTCTCTTTCGTGTCGCGTCATTAATCGCGAGGAGGAACATGGATAACACACACACACACACGCACACACACACACACACACCTGAGACTTGCTCACAACGTTATGCTAAATCGATATAATTTTTTATATTGTAGAAGTAAAAATGTTCTGTTACCATGTTTTACGTGACTTTATAAAAATAGACTACCATAGTCATTCCAAAATAGTATATCCAGAAAAACAACACAAAAGGAAAAGTGTTTTGAGATATTTCTTGTTATTTGAAGGAGGTTTTTACCTCGTTTAGATTGAATCTTAAAGAGTCGTTTAGGATTTGATTTGATTCGCAGACCCGATGCCGTGGTTGCCATGGTGAAGGAGCTTAAGATGTTTGGGCATTATGCCTATTTTTATTTTATTTTATATTTTTACATCAACACTAAATACAGTTCCAGATTATACTGACATACACCACAGAAAGACTCTGAAAATATATCTGTTCAGTCAATATCTCTTTATTAAACCATATCAAGTCAAATATTAAAGACAGAACTATTCTTTCGACGTATATGTTCTGCTACTCTTCGTTTACATTCAAAATAATATTACATATCATTCTGCGTGTATTAGTCAAACACACAGGACTTCAGCTCCTCTTTCTCTTATTGCTGGTTTCTGTGGAAGCTTAACGAAACATGAATTGTGACTTTAGACTTCAGAACTCTGACTTTACATCTCGCCGTTTTGTCTCTGAGTTTGTGAGCAAAGTCAGGATTGTGAGATAAAAAGTCGCAATTGCTTTTTTTTCAATTCCGTGGCGGAAACAAGCTTCCATAGGTTTCTTTCCTCTCGCATCAGTTAGATATTATCAATGACAACAGTGTGTGTGTGTGTGTGTGTGTGTGTGTGTGTGTGTGTGTGTGTAATCAGACCCCCTCTCATTGGCTGCTAACAGGAAAGTGCAACATGCAGGGAAAGAACACTGACGCTTCCTGTTTAACACACACAATCACTCTCACTCAATCACACACACACACACACACACACTGTTGGGTTTTCATGTTTTATGGGGACATTCCATAGGCGTAATGCATTTTATACTGTACAAACCGTATTTTCTATCCCCCTACACTGCCCCTAAACCTACCCATCACTCACACACACACACACACACACACACACACACACACACACACACACACACACACACACACACACACACACTGCCCCTGCACCTACCCATCTCTCTCACTCACACACACACACACACACACACAGCCCCTAAACCTACCCATCTCACACTCACACACACACACAGCCCCTAAACCTACCCATCACACACACACACACACACCACACACACACACACACACACACACACACACACACACACACACACACACACAGCCCCTAAACCTACCCATCACAGGAGACATTCTGCATTTTTACATTTTCAAAAAACATCACTTAGTGTGATTTATAAGATGTTTTCCTCATTAGGACCAAAAATGTCCCCACAAGGACAAGGATTTCGGATATTGCCATCTTTGTGGGGACATTTTGTCCCCATACCGTAGGGATTACCAGTCCACACACACTAGTCGCTCGCTCCTCGCTCACTCGCTCCTCGCTCACTGCTCCTCGCTCCCTCGCTCACTCGCTCACTCGCTCACTCTCACTCACACCACACACACACACACACACACACTCACTCACACTCACACTCACACTACTCTCGCTCACTCACTCACTCACTCACACACACACTCCTCTCTCTCTCTCTCTCTCACACACACACACACACACACACACACACACACACTCACACACAAAGACACAAACTCTCTCTCTCAAAAACACTCACACACACACTTTATCTCACACTCCTCTCTCTCTCTCACATACACTCCCTCTCTCTCTCTCACATACACTCCCTCTCTCTCTCTCACACACACAAACAGACACACACACACACACACTCACACACACACTCACACACACACACACACACTCACACTCACACACACACACACTCACACACACTCACACACACACTCACACTCACACTCACACTCACACTACTCTCACTCACTCACTCACTCACACACACACACTCCCTCTCTCTCTCTCTCACACACACACACACACACACACACACACACACACACACTCACACACAAACTCTCTCTCTCAAAAACACTCACACACACTCTTTATCTCACACTCCTCTCTCTCTCTCACACAAACAGACACACACACACACACACACACACACACTCACTCCTCTTTCACACTCACAAACACTCTCTCTCACAAACACACTCACTCTCACTCTCACACACACACACTCTCACAAACACTCACTCTCTCACACACACAGACACACACAAACACACACACTCGTTCTCTGTAACTCATCTAATTAATCAAACACAGCTGTGATGTCCTGAATATTACGTGATCGACAGGAAGCGGCTGGTGTTCTGATCCCAGAACAGTCTCAGTGTGTCATAACAGTTTTCAGCCATGTTCACATCAGCGTATATAAAACACAGCAGAATGTTTCAGAGATTTCATATACACACACACACACACACACACACGGTAACAGTCAAGGGCACAAATCACATTATTACTATCATATGTGCACATTTGTCTTATTATATAGAGTTAATTGTACCACTCACTGAAGTATTGCATTACAATATAGATATGAATGTTTAAATATTCAAACGACAAATATGAATATTCATGTATGATGTTTAGGGGCGTGGCTTGTGATGCGTGACTGGTGTGAATAAGCACTAAACAGTGTCTCTCAGCTCGTCCAGTTGTGCGTTTACATTTCTGAATGTCTGCAGTAAAGTAGTGAAGCCTCTATGAGGTTACATAAATGATGTGTTATTGGGAGTGTTTCATCTGATCATAATGACTTCATATGCGTGTGTGTTTAACCCCTGCGAAGTTCATGTAGTTGCGCTGCCACTTTCCTCAGTTCAGCTTCGATCTCCAGCAGCTCCTGAACGGGAGACAGAGTTCATGAATTCATATATGCTAATGCATTCAATAAATCATGATAAAATAAACATTTAGCAGTGGTTATCCAGGCGGAACTCGAGATGACCAAAAAGTATTTTAATAATTATTAAACGAAAACTCCACAGTTTTCTGCTAAATTGATATAATTTTTTATATTGTAATAAAAAAAATGTTGTGTTACCATTTTTTACGTGACAAAATAAAATAGACTACCATATCATTCCAAAACAGTATATCTCAGAAAACAAACAACAAAAGGAAAAGTGTTTTGAGATATTTCTTGTTATTTGAAGGAGGTTTTTACACACATGAAATCCCCAAACTTCCGTCAACATACCAGCGTATGTTGTGCATGTGTTGCATGATAACCCGAAGTAGCAGTGCTTCACCTGTGCTTCCCCATAATATAGTCCCAACTCAATATCTGCCTAGTCTTAATCTGAATATTTGTATTCGTTGTGAATACTCAGGCCACAAGAAGTAATTAGGTGGAGGTTTTTTTTTTATTATCACTTTTACTCAGGACATGCTAGCTGGCAACATAGGATTCCATTCATTAAGCTAAGCTAAGCTAGCGGCGACCCTGCCAAACTAAAACAATGCATGCACTAGTGTTGCACGATATACCGGTACTAGAAAAGTATTGCGATACCCTGCTATTACAAACGGTACGATATGGAATTGTATTAGTACCGGTACTTTAAGAAGGACCGCGCGTTAATAAGAGCTGTATTTATTTGTGTGGATGAGTGACAGCAGGAGTCAGGATGTGTGTGCAGAGCTCTCCACCGTTCACTAAACACTGGAAGCAGAAGAGTTAAATATACACGCGCAGCGCATGACAAAGAAAGCAACAGAAACATGCGCGCATGAGAAAATATAACGCACTGCCGGACTCTGACCTGAAGCGCACGCATTTCAGACAACATGCGATCGCGATTCAGTTCTTTCGGATTATGGATTTCAATGGTCAAAAATATGTAAAAATGCACATCCTGTGAGTATTCAGGTAAACACAGTCGGGGGTGTCTTTAGTGAACGTGTACAGTTGAGGTGATTGGATCTAAGTCGGATCTAATATTCTGTGTGATTAATGTTAATCAAACAACAATGAAAAATAGAAAACCACCCCATGACTGGCTAAATAATTTTAATATATTCATTATGAATCAGTGTATAGTTAATTTATTGAGTGAAGACTAAGCAGGTTTTTTTTGTGTGGATTATTTAATTTCGTTCTTGACTTGCTATACTGTTAAATAGACCTATAGCTGAAAAATAAAGCACTGTTTTTGTCATATTGTTTGTAATTTGCATTTTTTGCTTATTTTTAAAAACAAAGATTGCAATAAGAAGAAATGGTCAAAAACCAGGGCAGGAACATGCTGGCCAAGTGAGTTTTTTGTTAAAACAACAACAAAAAACACTATTAATAATAAGTTCTGTTGTCATATTATTCAATTACTTTTACTGGGTGGTTTTTTTGACCGTGGTATCGATTAAGTATCGGTATCGAGGCATTTTTGTCTGGTATCGTATCGAAGTCATAATTTTGGTATCGTGACAACACTAGCATGATTCAGCACTATTTCTAAAAATGGTGGAGTGTTCCTTTATTATACTTAAATAAGCAAACGCTAATCTACACTAAACGCAAAAAATTGGGTATCGTTCAACTCTGCATTCTGCATTGGATCTAAAGAGAGTTTTGAGATTTTTGGCCAAACGTTCACAAGTCTTAAACAGAGACATATTTCATATCTCCTGACCACTAGGTGGCACTGTGTCGACACACTCCAGGTCGCCTCGGGTCATGGTTGTCATAACACACACCAAGTTTGGTCAGAATACGCTACAGCGCGGAGATATAGCCTCACATTAATTTCGACATGCTCTTCATCAAATTCGTTCGTACATTATTCAATAACGCTTTGCCGAATCAACTTGATTTCAGTAACTTTTTGTCGGCACGGTCTAAAGATGATCTGGTTCATCAATTTTCACTCAAATCTGAGCAACGGCCTAGCAGGAGTTTAAAAAGTAGGTTTTTGTAGAATTTTGTTTCGGCTCAAAAGTTATTAGCATAAACATGATTGAAACTCTTGGCGCAAGAGAGTGAGTTAGATACTCCAAATTTGCTGTGTTGACAGTTCATACTGTCCTCTATCAGTGTGCCAAATTTCATAGCTTTCCCGCAAACGCTTCTATGGGCTGCCAAACATGTAAAAGAACACAGTGCCGCGCTTCACGCTGGACACACAGCGCATACTCAGTATTTGCTTAATTACAACTCTGGCTTTGCGCTTCGTAAAGCCGTGTTGTGCTTTGCTTTTATTCCAGTGAATCCTGCAACCCTACTGGAGAACTCAAAAACAGAAACACACCTCATCTTCATCCTCCTCCTCACGCTGTCTGTCCTCCTCTTCCTCTCCGTCCCTCTCGAACTGTCGTGGCTTCATCGCTGGCGTTCTCCATCTCCCGCTTCTGCTGCGGCTCCTTCCCGTCCGTCTCTGGATTCTCCTTCGCCTGCACACGCTCCATCTTCCTCACCAGCTCTTGCAGCTCCTCCTGTTTCTCCTCCTTCTCCTTCTGTCTGCTCCAGCCGGCGGTGTCGTTCATCAGCTCTGCCAGCTCCTTCTCCACCTTCTCTTTCTCCACCATCAGCTCCAGCTCGTCTTTCCTCTTCGCCTCCTCCTCCTCCTCGCTCTTGTGCTTTCTTCTCCAACTGTTTTCTGAGAGTATCTGCGCTCTCTATCTTTCTCTGCAGAAAAAGAGACACATGTATCAGGTGTGTATGTGTTTTACTAATGTCACATGGATTTAAGGCTTGTTCACGCCAAGGATGATATCAAACCGTATTAAAGGCCGGACACATCAAAGATGAGAACTAAACTGGATTAAAGGCCCAGTCACACCAAGGACAGTATCTAAACCGGATTAAAGGATTATTCACAGATTAAAGGCCTGGTCAAACCAAGGACAATATCTAAACCTGATTAAAGGCATGTTCACACGAAAGATGAGAACTAAACCAGATTAAAAGCTTGTTTAGACTCAAGGATGATATCTAAACCTCTGCAGATTAAAGACACACCAAGGACAATATCTAAACTGGATTAAAGGCCTGTTCACACGAAAAGGATGATTACTAAACCGTATTAAAAGCTTGTTTACACCAAGGATGATATCTAAACCGGATTAAAGGCCCGGTCACACCAAGGACAATATCTAAACCGGATTAAAGGCATGTTTACACGAAAGATGAGAAATAAACCAGATTAAAAGCTTGTTTACACCAAGGATGATATCTAAACCGGATTAAAGGCCCTGTCACACCAAGGACAATATCTAAAACGGATTAAAGGCCTGTTCACACTAAAGATGATTACTAAACCAGATTAAAAGCTTGTTTACACCAAGGATGATATCTAAACCGGATTAAAGGCCCGGTCACACCAAGGACAATATCTAAACCAGATTAACTTCTTAACCAGCACCCCTATTTTTGCAAATTTTTTGAAGCAAATATACCCAAATAAAAATATCTGCAGGTCTTAAACCCTATGGTCTATATTCATAAATCTGGTCTTATTTTAAATTAGACACTTGAAATGTTGTTACCCAAGAGTCATAATAACTCAAAGTAGTATAGGAATAGAGTAAAACAAGGGGAAATATACATGAAAGTGACTCAGGTTTTTTGACAATATCTAAACCGGATTAAAGGCCTGGTCACACCAAGGACAATATCTAAACCGGATTAAAGGCCCGGTCACACCAAGGACAATATCTAAACCAGATTAACTTCTTAACCAGCACCCCTATTTTTGCTAATTTTCTGAAGCAAACATACCCAAATAAAAATATCTGCAGCTCTTAAACCCTATGGTCTATATTCATAAATCTGGTCTTATTTTAAATTAGACACTTGAAATGTTGTTACCCAAGAGTCATAATAACTCAAAGTAGTATAGGAATAGAGTAAAACAAGGGGAAATATACATGAAAGTGACTCACGTTTTTTGACAATATCTAAACCGGATTAAAGGCCTGGTCACACCAAGGACAATATCTAAACCGGATTAAAGGCCTGGTCACACCAAGGACAATATCTAAACCAGATTAACTTCTTAACCAGCACCCCTATTTTTGCTAATTTTCTGAAGCAAACATACCCAAATAAAAATATCTGCAGCTCTTAAACCCTATGGTCTATATTCATAAATCTGGTCTTATTTTAAATTAGACACTTGAAATGTTGTTACCCAAGAGTCATAATAACTCAAAGTAGTATAGGAATAGAGTAAAACAAGGGGAAATATACATGAAAGTGACTCACGTTTTTTGACAATATCTAAACCGGATTAAAGGCCTGGTCACACCAAGGATGACATCTAAACCGGATTAAATGCCTGGTCACACCAAGGATGACTTCTAAACCGGATTAGAGGCCCGGTCACAACAAGGATGACATCTAAACCGGATTAGAGGCCGTTCACAACAAGGATGACTTCTAAACCGGATTAAATACCAAGGATGACTTCTAAACCGGATTAAAGGCCACCAAGGATAACATCTAAACCGGATTAAAGGCCTTGTCACACCAAGGATGATAACTAAACATTTTAAATATTCTAACTCTAATTGAATATTCGAGTCCACACAATGACAGAGGAATGATATAATTGGAATGTCTTTCAGAACTATTTTTCCCACTGATAAACGATAAAATTATTGACAGCCAATCAGAACAGACTTTAAATAGCTGAGTTAGGATTGAGCTGAATATTGACACCATTACCTTCTGTAGAGCTGATTTTTAGAAATCATGCACCACTTGCTCTTTCCATCCAGAATTCTTTTTATGCGATAACTTGCTAAAAAATATATTTTTGCATTAAAAATAGGTGGATGTAAACAGTTATTGAACTGGATCAATGCTGAACTGACCTGAAAAATGACACTTGTCGTTTTAGAGCAGAATGTGAATTTGTCTCATATTTGATGAGTTTTTGTAATTTTCCTGTTTATTAAGGACCTTCTGACTGACATAAGTTGATAGATTTGACAGGAGGTTAAACTGACCGCGTTCTGCCAGCTCCTGTAATTCTCTCAGCAGACCCTCGTGTCTCTCCTGAGCGTTCAGAGCATCGTCTGAGAACAAAACCAGCACAAAATCAGAAAGATGCGTCGGATTCATGCGGACTACATGTAATGTGAGTGACAGTTCAGACAAAATGACCACTCTGTCATCATTTACTTCCCTCATGACGCTCAAAACCCTATGACAAAAGAGAAGATAGTTTGAATGTCTTAAAACAAGCTATTTCCATGAACCAAATGCCGTTCAGTAATATACATTTAATTAAAAAATGGTTGTTACTTATGGTTGTTTTGAACTGAACTGAGACACAATAGTGTCCGATTCGTGATTATTTTCAATGAACCCTTTTAAATCAAATCCACAAATTTGACCATTCCCAAGTCAACAACTCACTGGCTGGATGTGAAATAGCCCCCTAAACCCCCTAAAGTAAGCCAGTGTACATCACTCGATATTGCAGTGCATTGTGGGATAGAATGAGTGCACCCCTACAAATGGCTTCCTCCTCAAATAATGCCCTATTTGAGGGTATAGGGGGCGATTTTGTCTCTGTTTGATATAATTGTAAATACATACTGATATTCTGGTCTTTAACTCCTCCCCCCATGTATCTGGCTCTCTTATTGGCTGTCGGGTCATCTCCGGTGTTATTTTCAGTCAGAACTCATTTCACACAGCAGTTGGTGAGTCAAAAGTGCTTCGTCCACCACTGGTGTTCATTCACAGCGCCATCCCAGCTAACAAAAATATATTCCAATAACGTTTTGCTAACGTTCCCATTAAGTTATGAAAACTTTATTTCTGAATGTTCTCTGGACGTTCAAAATGCCCAGTTAATAAAGCGTTAAATTCTTTCAAACATTATCGAACGTTACTTCTGAACATTCTCTGAACGTTCGAAACAAGTAACATTTAAAAACGCGTTAGACGAGCGTCCACGTAAACGCGTTTGTTCCTTAAAGACCAACTTTGAATCCATTAACGTGACTGGCAGAACGTCATAGTTTGAGAAAACATTGCCAGAACGTTTGCTGGGATCTAGAGAGTCTATTTATCAGGCGAGACTCACCCGTCTTCTGTGGGTCACAGCCGATCGCACCGGCGGGGTCGCAGTCAGTCGCGCGCTAGTGTAAAAACAAACACACGGGTTAGTTCACATACACATGTCACGGTGAGAAGAGAGGAATCATCATGAACTAGTCTCTGACCTGCTCGTCTGGCAGAGGGACACATCTCACTGTGGAGAAGAGCAGACATCCAGAAATTAAACAATAACGTTTGGTTCTGTGCAATGGCTGTTGGGAGGTGGGCGTGGCTATCAAATGTAGGCGGGCATGTACGAAAGGGGCAAGGAACCCAGAACACCCTAGAAACTGCCTAGCAACCACCCAGAATACCTTACCAACCGCCTTGCAACTGCCTAGCATCCACCCACAACACCCTAGCAACCGCCTAGAAACATCCTAGCAACAGCCTTGCAACTCCCTAGCAACCACACATAATACCTTAACCACTTAGAAAGACCCTAGCAACCAACCAAGCTACCCCAGCAACCACCTATCAACGCCCAACTGTGGAGAAGAACAGACATCCAGAAATAAAATTAAACTGTAATGGAATATCCAACAGAAGAAAAGGTGGTGGGTGTGGCTATCATAAATGTAGGCGAGGCATGTACGAAAGGGGCTAGGAACCCAGAAAACCCTAGAAACTGCCTCGCAACCACCTAGAATACCTTAGCAACTGCCTTGCAACTTCCTAGCAACCACCCATAATTCCTTAAAAAACGCTTAGCAAGACCCTAGCAACCAACCAGGCTACCCCAGCAACCGCCTATCAACGCCCAACTGTGGAGAAGAACAGACATCCAGAAAAAAAATTAAACCATAATGGAATATCCAACAGGAGAAAAGGTGGTGGGTGTGGCTATCATAAATGTAGGCGGGGCATATACGAAAGGGACGAGGAACCCAGAACACACTAGAAACTGCCTAGCAAAAACAGAGAATACCTTAGCAACTCCCTAGCAACAACCCAGAACACCCTAGCTAACGCCTAATAACACCCTAGCAACCACCCATAATACTTTAACAACTGCTTAGTAAGACCCTAGCAACCAACGAGGCTACCCAAGAAACCGCCTATCAACACCCTAGCAACCACCCAGGACAACCTAGTAACCACCCAGAACACTCTAAATTATTGAAAATTACAAGGTCAAAAGAAAACGTATGCATGGATGATTTGCTCATCATTAAACCAGATTATCCGGTGTGTGCTACATAATAATAATAATAAGAGCCTCATTAATATAACATTAATATGGCATGTTACCCTTTGGTGACCCATTTTGCCCTTATAATTTCGATTTTGTCATAATTATGATTAATCATGTCAGCTTTTTGTCATAATATGTAGTGTTATAATTTCGAGATTTTATAAACACTATTTAGCTATTGTTTTCCCCACATGAACGCGCAGTAATCCCGCAGATTAACAGCTATTCCTGTCTCCGCTGAGGCTCCGAGCACTCACACACTCGCAGGTGAACTGAATGACGATCAGAGCTCTTGTTGATGTATCGAACATCCCCTCGACTCCTACAGGAACAAACACAAACACATGTTCATCAGGTCTGATGGTGATTTCCACTCACCTCCTGCAGAGAACACACACACCGCCGTCCAGAACGCCAACACACGCATCATATACACACACGCGCGGGCGCGCAGAGCAGAAGAGATGAAGATGATGTCGGTGGCGATGAAGATTAAATGACTGGATCGCGTCTGTTTGTGAGGAGACTACAGGAAATCCACCTGGAGGACATGATGAGCTCTGCGCGCTCCCGCTGCGTGCCCGCGCTAGAGATAAAGACAGTGCGCGTGTCCTTCCGCGCGCTCAGGGCTGTTTGGAGAGATTTAGTTCTCAGCGACAGGAACAATTCTCACACACACACTTACAGAGACACACTCTATCACAGATACACACATACACTCACAGACAAACTCTATCACAGATACACACACACAAACACATACACTCACAGACACACACACATACAGAAACACACTCTATCACAGATACACACATACACTCACAGACAAACTCTATCACAGATACACACACACAAACACATACACTCACAGACACACACACATACAGAAACACACTCTATCACAGATACACACACACAAACACTCACAGACACACACCTACAGAGTCACACCCTCTATCACAGATACACACACACAAACACATACACTCACAGACGCACACATACTCACACACAGACACACAAACACATACTCACAGATACACACACACACTCACAGTCAAACACTATCACAGATACACACACACACTCACAGTCTCACACACACACACTAACAGACACTCACACAGATACAGATCCAGACGCACACATAAAAATATACTCAAGTCTCACACACAGACACACACACGACACACTAACATACACACACAGACGAACACAATCGCACACACACACACACACACACACACTCACAGAGACACACACACCGTTAAAGACCTCTGAGATGAAACTGTGGCATAATGACACTCAGGATTATAATCCTGAAATGATTCCCATCATAAATCAAGTTCAGATCAGGTGATCGAGTGAACACACACACACACTCTCTCACACACACACACATCCGACCTCTCTCACACACACACATCCGACCTCTCACACACACACACACACACACATCCTCTCTCTCACACTCACACACACACACACACACACACCTGACCTCTCTCTCACACACACACACACACACACCACTCTCACACACACACCACACACACTCACACACACATCCTACCTCACACACACACACACACACACACACACACACACACACACACACACACACTCAGAGAAAGCACGAGTCGGAAGCCTTCGGTCATTGCAAAACATGAACAATTTATTACCATTCTGATGTCCATTCAGGTAAGAAGCATGACAAAGAGATTAGAAGAACCAAACAGAGCAACACACACAAGTCCCATCACTCCAGATGTAAGTAATAATAACAATATTAATAATAATAATAATAATATCTCATGCCAAGCGCCTTTCATCTGTGTCTGATCTGAAGTAGCAGACGGCCTGTACCGAGGCTCACAGTCGGAGGTCTCAGCGACACACACACACACACACACACACACACACACACACACACACACACACACACACAGGTAAAGCAGAGGACAGCCCCACATCTTTGGAATGATTCCCCTCCATTAAAGCTTCTCGTCTCATGGACAGGGGGAGCCGGTCCGCCCCCCTCCAGGGTTCCTGACCCGTCACGACCCACAGGACTGAGATCAGCGGTTAAGAGCGAGAGCAGCACCAGGCTGTTCGGACCACACACACACACACACACACGACAGAGAGAGCGGAGCGGAGCGTCTGGATCTCCATCAGGATGAACACACACACACACACACTGCATGAGTGAAGGGGAACTGAACACATCCGAGCACTTGCATAGTGTGATGAGATCCTGAGTGAACTCAGACAGATGAACGCACACACACACACACACACACACACACACACTTCCTGTCTGGACAGGAAACAGGTCCCTCTGACACTCTGGAACCACGCCAGGGTCACAGGTCACCATGAAGAAGACCATCAAGCACTTTCAAAACTGTTATACGTTTCTAATTCTCACCGCTGTAATAATGACAATATCGCATCTGGAGAATTTATGTTAATAATAATAAATCAGCATGAAGTAAATACAGTGCTGTGTATTAATTGAACTTTATTTGAATTGTATAAAATATTTGGCATTACAGTAATTGGGGAAAGTGCTTAACAGTCCTGAGCGTTTATAATATATAAGAAATATTTTCCACAAAATATACATACAATATATTCATATCAATTGTATAATTACACTTTGTGAAAATGATTTCTTATATTTCATGCAAGAAATATTTTTCACAAAGTATGTTATAATATATATTAATATTTGTAATAATAATATTTTATGTAATATATGTACTTTGATAAAAATAATTTCTCATTACATATATATTTATATATATAAATGCAATAAATATTTTTAACAAAGTACATATACATTATAAAATATATTTATATATATATATATATATATATATATATATATATATATATATATATATATATATATATATATATATATATATATATATATATATATATATATATATATATATAAGATTTTTTTTACAAAGTATAAAATAAATAAATTATATATAATACAAATATTAATATATATTTTATGTGTGTGTGTGTATTATAAAATATATATTAATATTTGTATACACACTGTGAAAAAATATTTATTTTAATATTTCTAATATAATATTTCTTATTACATATATATGCAAAAAAATTAATATTTATAAATATATTTCACAATAAAATGAACCCCGGCTGATACAAGCTTCATTTTCTTTGTGAAATATCAGTATTTTCTCGCTTTTGGGGAGACGTGACCTGGACGTGTTCTCGAGCGGTTTCATCAGATTTGGCCTACACACACACACACACACACACACACACACACACACACACACACACACACACACACACACACACACACACACACACACACACACACACACACACACACACACACACACACACACACACACAGACACACACACACACACACACACACACACACACACACACACACACACACACACACACACACACACACACACACACACGACCGAAACATTACAGAAATGAAACAAACAAGCGTGTTTTCAGTCAATACAGTTTTACTAGATATCGAGCAGCTGAGAGACGTATAAAACAGACACCGAGAGCAGAAACACACACACACACACACACACCGCTCTGATGCTCCATAAGGCTGAATGGGGTTTTCACAGACGGTACCATTCAAAGATCAAAACACCACAAATGAACCAACAGAAATCTGCCGTTTAGAAGCACCATTGCGATTGGTCGAATCTCTGAAGCGGCCTCTCGTGGCTTGGAGGAACTCAAGGTGAAATGGAATCTGATTGGTGGGTTTTGCATCAGTCAGTACGAGGCGGAGTCTGTCATTGGCGGACGTCCCTGTCAGTCACGGAGGGGGGGCGGGGTCAGCGGACGAGCACAGCTCGATCTCTCAAACGACAGCTCCCACAATCCCCCTCTGCTCGCGTCTTTACTTCATAGCACTGCGTATAAAAATCATTTGGATCATAAAGTCATATTGTGATTTTCCTATACCGGCGTATTTACAAAACTCTGCGTGCGAGAGACGACGGCTGTAGTAAACATCTCACGTATAAGTGCTAGGAAACCTCTTGTACCTCGACAGGGATAAGAACGCATCATAACACAGGAATGAGGGACGCGTGAAACCAACACACAAACGCAGGAGGAAGTCCGTCATGGAGGTCAGAGTTCATGCAGGCGGATGGACGCAGGATGTAAACGACATCGAGACGAACGGCTGGCTCAGGCCCGAAGCCCTTTGTTCCCCGCGGTCACGCACCTCCAGCCAATCAGATCGCTCGTCTTCCTGCTCTCCCTTCCGTAATATAATAGTTCTTCTGTATTTCCTTTATAATAAACTTAGTTAAGTACAATAAAGTAGAAAAATATTAGAGAACATATGCACAGTTAGTTGTGTGTAATCTGTAGTGACTCGTGTTGTTTGAGTGTGTGTGCTGGGCTACTGGAGCACCGGCCGAACGACTCGGTGACCGAGAAGAAGAAGAAGAAGAAGAAGTCGTCAACGTTCAGTTCTTCCTCTGGCTTGATTCTCATATCGTCGACGTTCTGTCCATCCCGTCTGCAGAGAGAGAAGTGGGCCGAGGTTAAAGTCAGGTTTGTTATGAATTTATCTGTGATTGTTAGGGGCCAAGCACCTCTTCTTCTGCTCTTTAGTCTATGGCCGCCCATAGAAGCGCTTATGGAAAGATATGAAATTTGGCACACTGATAGAGGTCAGTCTGAACTGTCAACACAGCAAATTTGGAGTCTCTAACTCAATCCCTCTAGCGCCACCAACCTGTCCAATGTTGCACTCACATTCATCCTAATAACTTTTGAAACGTAAGAGGTAGAAACAAAATATTTCCGCCATTTTGAATTTTCCAAAAAACTCAAACATCCCCTAGACTGTTGCTTCGATTTTAACAAATTTAACCAGATCATCTTTAGTCCATAGCAACAAAAAGTTACACAATTCAACCGTTTTCGAATAGCGCACAAACAAATTCCAATTTTGCCATATTTGGCTAAACTTCCTGTCCGCCATTTTGATTTACATTTTTTTTTTAAATTTCGAACTCCTCCTAAACCCTTTGTCTGATTTTCACGAAAAATTAGCCAGATCATCTTTAGTCAATGCAGACAAAAAGTTAGGGAATTCAAGTTTATCCGTTAAAGCGTTTTCAAATAGCGCACAAACGAATTCGATGAACAGCACGCCAAAATGAACGTGAGGCTATATCTCCGCAGCGCTTTAGCAAATTCTGACTAAACTTGGTGTGTGTTATGACTACCATGACCTGAGGCTACATGCAAAGTGGACAAGAGATGACATTTTTTAATTTGGTTAATCATGCCGAGTCGACACGATTTCCAAATCGGCCATTTTGAATTTTGTCGTAAAATGCTATATTTTACGAACGCATTGACGTATTGTTAAGAAACTCGGCCTGTGTCTTCGGCACCATGCCCTGAAGGTACTCAATTTCAGGGCAGCCCCACCTTGTGTACAAAAGCGCTAATACTTTTGATTAAATTAGCCTGTTGTAATGGATCTTGGCTTATTTGGTTCATGCCAAGAACATGGATACCAATGTTTGCCATATTTGGCCAAACTTCACATCCGCCATTTTGATTTACTTTAAAAACCTATTTCTTCAAACTCCTAGACCGGTTTTTCTACATTTCACCAAAATAGTATCATCTTCAGACCATGCCGACAAAAACGTATGGATTTTGTGCCGATGGAAGAAACCGTTTTCAAATACCGCATCAACTAAATTGATGGCATGATGGCAGGCTGTATCTGTGCAATGCTTTGCATGTGTTATTGTCACCTCGCTCTGACCACACCACATCAACCTGGTCACAAATGATTTAATGATTTGGTGGCCTATTGGTCAAAAGTGTTAAACCATTAAATCATTACTAGCGGCTTTATGATTTTTCAGCCATAAATCTTAAAATGTCTTTAAATGCTCATTGTTGCAGTTGGTCTGATGCTCCCAGCCGTGTAGGCATGACTTATGTTCTTTGTGCTTGGCCCAGATAATTGCAGCTTGCAGCTATATTTTTAAAATTCCTGGACAGACTGGGAGCTGCAACAATGGAGAATATGGGGAAAATAATCAATATTCAAGCAGGAAAACCTGCTCTAATAGAGCTAAAGGCCTGTGATTGGGTACTGTGTGATGGTGCTGCGCTGTGATTGGCCGTACCTCCTAAGGCGTGCTCTGTCATGCTGAGGCACAGAGACTCCAGCGTGGGGTTAATCTCCAGATCTGTCCCCGGAACTTGGCATTCTGGGAACAATAAAAACAAGAGTTATAAAGAGTTAAGCCACTTTGTTAACACATACGCTAGGGTATACACTACATTCAGACCCAGAGAGAGTAGTCGGCATGTGCAACAGCTTCAGTCTTTTCAACCACAATGTCTCATCAGGTGTTGTGCGAGTACCTTGTTGTTGGAACAGAAGCATGGTCTGCGGAGACGTGTGGACAGGAAGAGAGTGAGTTCTCTGCACTGAACTTCTGCTCTGGCTCGGCATGCTGTTACTGCCCCCAGGGTTCCCAAACCACAGGTTCTGAAACACACCATCACATCAAAGTGCTCTGTGAGCATCAACACGGGTTACAGGGCTTCTTCAGTCGCGGTGGAGTGTGCCTGACCTGTCGGCCCTGTGCGGTGACGGCGGCGGGGTTGGCGAGCGAGTGCCGGGGCGACGCTCCGGTCAGACCGCCGGCAGTCATCAGCCCCATGCGGCCGGGGGGCGGCGCTCCTCGCGGGGGCATCTGGAAGGGCCTCTGCCCCCGTCTGCCCAAACCTGCGCTCACAGATCCAGCTGTGGGCAGAGAGTTGGATCCGTACGCTGGCCACCTGCGCAAACACACGGGAAGTCATTAGTGAGGGCGCACGGAAGAGAGACACGAGCAGACCGAACGCACACACACCCTCTCCGATACACGGCGCTGTCCATCATGGTCTTCCGCGGGAAGAGGCGGAGCAACTTCAGCACCTGCTGTTTCCACGATAACAGCCGCTTCTTCTGCGTCTCTGTAAACGCCTGACACACATTTCAAAGCCTCATTAAACAACACAACACTTCTTAAACGGTAGCGCTTCGAATCAATGAACGGTAGGACGCCTCACCTCGTGCGTGAGACATTTCTCGATGAGCTGCAGGTAACAGCTGATGTTCTCCTCATCCGGTCTGGACACCAGCAGCTGCGTGCAAACTGGACACAGAAACAACACCAGTCACATCTCACCATCAGTACTGAGGAATCAGATATGCTGAACAACACCTGCCTTTATGAATATGACACGAGTCCAGATTATCCAGATGAGGATCAAGCATCAAAATTGTATTAGTTTTATTAGTACTTTGAATGGTTTTATCTGTATATTGCTGATATTAATTTCCTTTATTTTATTTTTATATATTGATATTTAGGTTCAATTTACTTTCAGTTTTAATTTAATTCATTTCACCAAATATTTATATTTGATTTATTTATATTTAAATGAAGAGAAATGTTTTAATAGCTTTAGATAATAACGCTGTTATTTTCATTGAAAGTAATTGACATTTAAAGATGAAAAACTCAATACAGTGTCTATTTACAGTTAAATAGACTGGCATTTAATCAATCATTTCAAATGTTTAAATAAGGATTCATAACACCAGCATTATATAGTCATAAATATGCATAAACAAATAATGGCATGCAGCTGCATGAAGTAAACACGTTATTAAGTAATTACTGAAGAAAGGAACAAAAGAAGCAAGAATGAAATACTAAATATTCAACTATATTACTGATCAGCTCATTTCAATTATCATAAAGTCATAATTAAGAGAAATGTTGATAATATGATTTTAAAATGTCCTCATTATTAGATAAAAAAAATCAAAAATATGACATGCCAAGTCATAATAAGATAAAACAAAAATGTGATTTTAAATGTCATCATTATTAGATAAAAAGTAAAAAATATGATTTTAAAAGTCATGATAGTGAGATAAAACATCAAATATATGATTGTAAAAGTCCTCAATATTAGATAAAACGTCAAAAATATTATTTTAAATGTCCTCATTATTAGATAAAAGGTAAAAAATGATTTTAAGTCCTCAATATTAGATAAAAAGTCGAAAATATGATTTTAAAAGTCATAACAGTGAGATAAAACGTCAAATATGATTGTAAAAGTCCACAATATTAGATAAAACGTCGAAAATATGACATGCTATGTCATTGTCTGAGGAATAGTTGAAATAAGGACATAAATTTTGAGATAAAAATTTTAATTTTTGGATTTAAAGTCAAAATTATGACTTTTCTGATGAAATTCTGATTAAAAGTCTAATTATGAGATAAAAAGCTTAGAGATTTTAAAAAGTCTAAATTCTGACCAAAACACACACTAAGACATTTAAGAGATGAAATCATGCTTGTCATTTATTTTTAAATGCGCTTTAAATTTTTTGATTCACACTTATTATAATAATAATAATAATAATTACATTATTGTTTTCATTTTGTGCAATTTATTTTACATGCGTTTTTACATTTTGAAATCAATTTTTACAACAGAAATTAATCAATCAAAAACGTTTCATCAAAAATAAAATGAGTTTCCGATCACCACAGTAAAGCTGCTTTGAAGCATCTGTGTTCATACCGGACCTAAACCAATCAAAATTCACATTAAACCAACTTCATCAACTAATAAAGCATGAATCTGTTCATTGTGAGAGAAAAATATCAACAAGGTTTAAATATGTCTAGATGTAGAACAGGTTAAAATTGCTAATATATAAAAATTGTTGAATTATGAATTTACTGAAAAGTTTGGAATTGTTTCATCGGAATGGGATGACACTTGGTGGCTTTTGTCGCATCAACAACGTGAACACACAAAAAAATTAATGGACATGATTCGGATATGATAAAGAGTAAATGGCACACATGGCTCCTTCGCAGTCAAAAATGAACGACATAGGAGATATAAAAAATATGAAAACTCAAGAGAATCTTTTGGTGGTACAAACTACAAAATCAGAAAAAAGTGAAGAATTATCGCTATCCATTCCTTATTTTGTCAGATTTTTTCATGATTAAATACTGAATCACAAAATGCTTGCCATGTGTTCCCTTTCTAACAAAACTGTGATGTTTGATTGTAATCATAATGCAAAACCTGAAATTTATCCAGCAAAATATCAAAATCTAGTCTTTCAGAATGTCTACGTGAAAAACTTAATAAAACTAAGAAATTATGCATAAAAAACAACTGGGGATTCAAAAGCCTCTCTATATGTTTTTTATATAGGGAGCTATAACAGGTGGTTACACAACATTACACATTTTAATGTGAATTATTGCATTTATTGAAAACTAATAATAAAATACATATATAAAATAAAAATAGCTCTTAAAAATTGTTTTAATATTGCATAAAATACCTTCAAAATTCTAAATAATAATTCCAAAATACATGTGATTACACAACATTGAATGTGAAATATTGCATTTATTGAAATATAATAAAAAAAATAAAAGTAATAAATTATATATAATATATATTTTTTAATTCTAATGTAAAAAAATAGCTCAAAAATAATCCAAAACAACATTACACATTTTAATGTGAAATATTGCATTTATTGAATAGTAATTTAAAAACATTATTCTAAAATATAGCTCATAGAAATGGCAAAAATATTGCATCATATCATAAAATCCCTCCAAAATTCTAAATAATAACCTTCCTGAAAAAAATAAAGTTACCGTTTTTGACACTTTTGACCAAGGAGCCAAGTGTGACCCCTAAACGAAGAGGGTTAAAAAACATTTAATGATTGAAATAAAGATTTTTGTGTGTGTGTGTGTGTGTGTGTGTGTGTGTGTGTGTGTGTGTGTGTGTGTACCTTTCCCCATCACACGCGTGAACTGTCCCGTGATATCTCCGTCAGAGATGGGTGCGGACGAGGACTCCCCATCAGGAGGATTGTGGGTCTGGAAGCCCTCGGTCTCCTTCTCTTCGCCGGGATTGGCTGCTTTATCGACAGGTGTAACTCCAGGCTCCACCTCCTTCTGGGCAGCAGTGGGCGGGGCATAAACTTTGATTGGCGTGATGATGATCTGCTGAAGCTCTTGCAAAGCATTCCGGACGTTCCCGCCTTCCAGAATATCCTGAAATCACACATATCATAAGCGGACAAGCGTGAGAACGTGACAGAGCGTAAATCTGACCGAACTGCTCACCTTTTCAAGAGATTTCAGGACGCTCTGTCGCTCTCTGAGCTTCTGTATGCTCAGAGCGATCTTGTGTCGCGCTCCCTTCGTCACGTTCTGAAAGAGACCGAGAGAGTCGGATGAAGCGGCACAGACTGATTTCATGATTCCTGCATGATTCCTGATTTATTTTGCATCTGAACCTCCAGAAGTCATCAGGACGTTCACAAACAGCAGCAACGTGAACGTGTGGTGGGCGTGGCTTCGAGCTGATGTGGGCGGAGCTCACCTGCGACTCCAGGTGTTGCTCTGTGAGAATCATCATCTCTTCATACGTCATCTGAGAAAACAGCGAGGCGTACTTATGCAGACGCAGACTCTTCAGCCAGGCCGGCACGTCTGGAGGAGGGACAGCACACACAGCAGCAGGTCAAATAAAGCCTCTCAAACGGTGACGTAAGATTTGCGGACTCAGCGTGCTCACCTTTCATCCCACTGCCGTCCTCCTGGAACGTGTTGCGCGTGTTGCTCTGCTCCTCCGTCTGTTCGCTGCCTGACGAGGCCACGCTGCTCTGGGGCGACAGGGGGGCGTGTTCTGCTCCGGCCACGCCCTGACATCCGACGCCCTCCTCCTGGCTCAGCCAATCAGAGCTGCAGGCTGGCTGATTGGCAGGTGTGAGTGACATCGAGGGCTTCAGGGGGCTCGGCTGCACCTGACCAGGCAGTCCTGTTGAGAAGTTAGGAGTGAGCGACATCTTCAAATCTAAACGCCTCATATAGCGAAACGTATACTATTTAACAACAATTGATTATGTTTTACAAAAATTACATGTTTAGGGCTCTACAAAATACATTTAATTTTCCCCCAAATTGTTGGGTTTTTTTTTCTTTTCCTTTTTTTTTGGACTCCATTTTAAAGGTTAAAGACAATTTTCGTAATCAAAAAGCATGTCTAATTAATTGCAATCATGAAACTTTTTTGTACAACTTGATACAATTTAACAACAATTTATTAAAAGTTTAACACAAATTGAAAGTACTTTTTATTTCCCCCCAAAATTCTTTTAAAACACAATTTTAATTATTAAATTTTAGTCATCAAAATGTATGTGTAACTAATCAAAATCATGAAACTTTAACAAAAATTACATGTTTAGGGCCCTGCGAAATAAGTTTTATTTTTCCCCAAATTCTGTGTTTTCTATTTTTATTTTTCTGGATTCCATTTTAATTGTTTCAATAAGTTTTAATAATCAAAAAGCATGTCTCATTCATTGCCATTATGAAAAGTATACTATTTAACAACAATTTATTTAAACCTCACCAAAAATTGTGTTTATTGCCCTACAAAATAGGTTTTATTTTTCCCCAAATTGACTTTTTTTTCCAAATTCCATTTTTTCTGGATTACATTTAAATAGTTAAATATAATTTTAGTAATCAAAAAAGTTTAATAATTGAAATAGTGACATTTTATTTATTCTTTTATTTTTTTACAAACTTGTTACAATTTAACAATTTATTAAAAAGTTTAACAAAAATTGGAAGAGACGTTTAAGGCCCTATGAAATACTTTTTGTTTTCCAAATTTTTTTTTTTTTTTGATTTGGTCTTTTTTGGACTACATTTTAATGGTTAAATTAAATTGTGTTAATCAAAGTCATGAATCATCATGAAAGTTTAACAAAAATTGCGTTTAGGGCCCTATGAATTTTTGTTTTTGGTTAAAATGTTTCTGGATTACTTTTTACTGGTTTAATTAAATGTTAATCATCAAAAGGCATGTCTAATCAATTGAAACCATGAAACATCCTATTGAACAACAATTTACTAAAACTTTTCCAAATTACTACATGTTTAGGGCCCGACAAAATGTGTTTTATTTTTCCCCAAATTCTGTGTTTTCTATTTTTATTTTTCTGGATTCTATTTTGTTTCGTTAAGTTTTAATAATCAAAAAGCATGTCTAATTCATTGCCATTATGAAGAGTAACAACAATTTATTAAAAGCTCACCAAAAATGTTTATTGCCCTACAAAATAGGTAGATTTTTTTTCCAAATTCCATTTTTTCTGGATTACATTTAAATAGTTAAATATAATTTTAGTAATCAAAAAGCAAGTTTAATAATTGAAATCGTGAAACTTTCAATTTAACAATTTAATACAATTTAATTTAATTTATTAAAAAGTTTAACAAATTGGAAGAGACGTTTAAGGCCCTATGAAATACTTTTTATTGTTTTCCACATTCCGTCTTTTTTGTGGACTACATTTTAATGGTTAAATTAAATTGTATTAATCAAAATCATGAATCATCATGAAACTTTAACAAAAATTGCGTTTAGGGCCCTATGAACTTTTGTTTTTGGTTTGAATGCTTCTGGATTCCTTTTTAATGGTTTAATTAAACGTTAATAATCAAAAAGTCCTATTGAACAACAATTTATTAAAACATTTCCAAATTATTACATGTTTAGGGCCCTACAAAATGTAAAAAAAAATTTCCTTAAACTTCATTTTAATGGTTAAAGTACATTGTATTAATCCAAATAATGAAACTTAAACAAAAATTACATGTTTAGGGCCCTATGAAATACTTTTTGTTTTCCCCCAAATTGTTTTTTTTTCTCCAGATTTTTGGTTTCATTTCCGTGGACTCATTTTAATCATTTAATAACATTTTAAAAATCAAAAAGCATGTCTAAATAATTGAAATTATGAAACTTATACTATTTAATAACAACTTATTAAAAGTTAAATTACATGTTTAGGGCTCTACAAAATATGTTTTATCTTTTTCCAAATTTCATTATTTAACTTCATCTTAAATGGTTAAATAAAATTTTAGTAATCAACAAGCATGTCTAATTCCTTGAAATATTGAAACGTATACAATTTAACAATTTATTAAAAGTTTAACAAAAACTACATGTCCTGTGAAAATTTTTTTCCTCAAATTCCATGTTTTTTTTTTTTACCAAAATCTGTGTTTTTGGTTTAAATTGTTCTGGATTCCATTTTAATGGTTTAATTAAACGTTAATAATCCAAAAGCATGTCTAATTAATTGAAATCATAAAACTTAAGCAAAAATATTAACAACAATTTATTAAAAGTTTATTACATGTTTAGGGCTATTTTTTCCAAATTCCTTATTTTTTTCCATTTTAATGGTTAAATTACATTGTATTAATCAAAATGCATGTCTAATTAATCAAAATCATGAAACTTTAACAAAAACTACATGTTTAGGGCCCTGTGAATTTTTTCCCCCCACAAAATCCATTTTATTTTTTTACCAAATTCTGTGTTTTCGGTTTTTAGATTTTTAATTCATTTTTATGAAATGTTTATTGTGTATTTTAATTTTCTGGTAAATCAATGAAGGCATAAAACATTAATTTAATGTATCTTTTGATCATATAAAATTAAACAAACTGCTGTACACCAGAGCTTTCCTGCTCAAATTAAGGAAGAAAAGTGGTGATTATTCCTTTTAAAAAATCAAGTTATAATACTGTATTATTATTAATAATGTTAGTATCTTTACCCGTGTTGACAGGCGAGGTCACGCCACCCGTGCCAGGGAAAGGCATGTGTCCGTTCTGTCCGGCCGGTGAGCTGCACGTGGACGGGAGCTTCTCCTGCCAGGAGTACGACGGCTCCAGGGACTCAGCGGAACAGGGCCACTCGTCTGACCCCTGCCGGGCGTGATGGTACGGTCCAGGCGGAGGCGGCCGGGACGACAGGTGCTCCTCCAGGTGATTGAGCCACATGGCCAGAGAGTTGCGGTCGTCGAGGGTGGTGGCGGGATGAATGAGGGCGTAGGAAAGCAGCTGCCGGCTCTCCTCCACAAACAGGCTGCTCTCGATAGTGTGGCTCAAGACCTTCTGCAGGAGGTTCATGTACTCACACTTGGCTTCGCTGTTCCGCGGCTGCAGCAGGGGGAGATGGGATAGCAGGAGGGACACGGCTTTCTCCTTCGGCTCCTGCTGCCATTGGCTGACGATGGCTAGAGGAAGAGAGAGGCGGAGATCTTAGTTTTACTGTACTATATTTAACAGTATAAATAAACTTTTAAATGTTTTTGGAAGTCTCTTCTCCTCACTAAGGCTAATAATACTGTGAAATATTATTCCAATGTAAAACTATGTGAAGAGAGATCAGGCATAACATTATGAAATTCGCTCCGCACGTGCATCAATGAGCCATGGCATCCCATGACCTTGTCGCCAGTTCACCACTCTTCCTGACCCTTGACAAACTCGCTCAAATCCTTACACTTGCCCATTTTTCCTGCTTCTAATACATCAACTTTGAGGACAAAATGTTCACTTGCTGCCTAATATATCCCACCCACTAACAGGAGCCGTGATGAAGAGATCAGTGTTATTCAGTTAACATGGTCATAATGTTATGCCTGATCGGTACATACATTATGATTATTATGAGTGTTGAAAACATTTGGAAATTTTGAATGGTAGTGCAAGGTAAAAAAGAAAGAAATTAATAATTTTATTCAGCAAGAACACATTAAATTGATCAAAAGTGACAGTAAAGACAATGTTATTAATATGCAAGTCTGAAGACCAAGCTCAAGTCATTATGATGGCTTTACCTGCATTGTTGGCTTCTGCCTCTAGTATGTGTATCTCTGTGCAGTCGGCCAGCCAGTGGTCCAAACAGATGTGCAGGAACCGGGCCTGCGTCCGAGAAACACGCTTCAACAATGACAGCAGCGCCACCGTCTGTTCACACTCGTTCCAGCTCTTAAACCAGTCTGTCAAAATCCCCACTTGGTCCCGGAACATCATGGCGAGTTTCTTCAGAATCAGGGGCGGGATGAGGGGCGGGTCTGTATAAAATGGGGCGGGGTTACAGGCAGTGCTCCAGTCCACTCAAAGATGCATTGGAAACCCCTCACATGGTTCTGGAGCACAGCGGACGCCACCGAGGCAGGGGGGCAGGCGTTTGGGTTCAGGGTTCAGGGTTCAAAGGTCACAGGGTGAGACGGAAGGTTCCGTGAGGAATCGTAGGCGCCTCTAGCGCATCTTCACTCATACACTGGCAGCTGCAGACACAAAACACGCAAGTTAAATAAAGCAAAGCTAAACTGAGGCGGCGTGAGACTTGTCCATCTCTCCTCCTGTCTCAGATTAGAGCAGAGCTGCCACATAATCAGATTCCCACCATCCTGCAGACCACAGCAACTCTCAGCGGTGGATTACACCATCACCACAGCTGATCTGGACCCACACCCTACATGCTACTCAACTTCTCACATCCAGCTCAGTGTGCCTCCAGCTGACCAGAGCACAGGGTCAAATCAGACGGATGAGGGTCAAATCAGCCAGACGAGGGTCACATCAGACGGACGAGAGTCAAATCAGATGGACGAGGGTCAAATTCAGCCAGACGAGGGTCAAATCAGACGGACAAGGGTCAAATCAGATGGACGAGGGTCAAATTCAGCCAGACGAGGGTCAAATCAGACGGACATGGGTCAAATTAGCCAGACGAGGGTCAAATCAGTCAGACGAGGGTCACATCAGACGGATGAGGGTCAAATCAGATGGACGAGGGTCAAATTCAGCCAGACGAGGGTCATATAAGACAGATGAGGGTCAAATCAATCAGACGAGGGTCAAATCAGTCAGACGAGGGTCAAATCAGCAAAACAATGGTAAAATCATTTAGACAAAAGGTCAAATCACCCAGACGAGGATCAAATCAGTCAGATGAGGGTCAAATCACCAAGATGAGGGTCAAATCAATCAGACGAGGGTCAAATCAGTCAGATGAGGGTCAAATCACCAAGATGAGGGTCAAATCAATCAGACGAGGGACAAATAAGACGGATGAGGGACAAATCAATCACACAAGGGTCAAATCAGTCAGACAAGGGTCAAATCAGACGAATGAGGGTCAAATCAGTCAGACAAGGGTCAAATCAATCAGACGGGGGTAAAATAAGCCAGACAACGGTCAAATCAATCAGACGAGGGTAAAATCACCAAAACAAGGGTCAAATCAATCAGACGAGGGTCATATTAGCAAAACAAGGGTCAAATCAATCAAACCAGAGTCAAATCAGCCAGACAAAGGTCAAATCAATCAGACGAGGGTAAAATAAGCCAGACAACAGTCAAATCAATCAGATGAGGGTAAACTCGGCAAGACGAGGGTAAAATCACCAAAAAGAGGGTCAAATCAATCAGACGAGGGTCAAATCACTCAGACGAGGGTCATATTAGCAAAACAAGGGTCAAATCAATCAGACGAGGGTAAAATCAATCAGACGAGGGTAAAACCAATCAGACGAGGGTCAAATCAATCAAAACAGAATCAAATCAGCCAGACAAAGGGTAAAATCAGCAAGATGAGGGTAAAATCAGCAAAACAAGGGTCAAAACAATCAGACGAGGGTAAAATCAGCAAAAAAGGGTCAAATCAATCAAACCAGAGTCAAATCAGCCAGACAAAGGTCAAATCAATCAGACGAGGGTAAAATAAGCCAGACAAAGGTCAAATCAATCAGACGAGGGTAAAATAAGCCAGACAAAGGTCAAATCAATCAGACGAGGGTAAAATAAGCCAGACAACGGTCAAATCAATCAGACGAGGGTAAAATAAGCCAGACAACGGTCAAATCAATCAGACGAGGGTAAAATAAGCCAGACAACGGTCAAATCAATCAGACGAGGGTAAAATAAGCCAGACAACGGTCAAATCAATCAGACGAGGGTAAAATAAGCCAGACAACGGTCAAATCAATCAGGCGAGGGTAAAATCGGCAAGACTAGGGTAAAATCACCAAAACAAGGGTCAAATCAATCAGACGAGGGTCATATTAGCAAAACAAGGGTCAAATCAATCAAACCAGAATCAAATCAGCCAGACAAAGGTCAAATCAATCAGACGAGGGTAAAATCAGCAAAACAAGGGTCAAATCAATCAGACGAGGGTCAAATCAATCAAACCAGAATAAAATCAATCAGACGAGGGTAAAATCAGCAAAACAAGGGTCAAATCAATCAGACAAGGGTAAAACCAGCAAAACAAGGGTAAAATCACTCAGACGAGGGTCATATTAGCAAAACAAGGGTCAAATCAATCAGACAAGGGTAAAACCAGCAAAACAAGGGTCAAATCAGCCAGACGACGATCAAATCAGTCAGACGAGGGTCAAATCAGCAAAAAAATGGTAAAATAATTTAGACAAAAGGTCAAATCAGCCAGACGAGGGTCAAATCAGCAAAACAATGGTAAAATAATTTAGACAAAAGGTCAAATCAATCAGATGAGGGTCAAATCATTCAGATGAGGGTCAAATCAGCAAAACCATGGTAAAATAATTTAGACAAAAGGTCAAATCAATCAGATGAGGGTCAAATCATTCAGATGAGGGTCAAATCAGCAAAACCATGGTAAAATAATTTAGACAAAAGGTCAAATCAGCCAGACGAGGGTCAAATCAGCAAAACAATGGTAAAATCATTTAGACAAAATGTCAAATCAATCAGATGAGGGTCAAATCAGTCAGACGAGGTCAAATCAGCAAAACAATGGTAAAATCAGTTAGACAAAAGGTCAAATCAGCCAGACAAGGGTCAAATCAATCAGATGAGGGTCAAATCAGCAAAACAAGGGTCAAATCAGTCAGATGAGGGTAAACATCAGCAAAACGAGGGTAAAAATCTGTCATGTATGGGTAAAATCAATCAGATGGGAGTCAAATCAGACAGACGAGGGTCAAATCAGTCTGACGAGGGTCAAATCAGTCAGACGAGGGTCAAATCAGTCAGACGAGGGTCAAATCAGCAAAACGAGGGTAAAAATCTGTCAGACATGGGTCAAATCAGTCAGACGAGGGTCAAATCAGTCAGACAAGGGTCAAATCAGTCAGACGAGGGTCAAATCAGTCTGACGAGGGTCAAATCAGTCAGACGAGGGTCAAATCAGTCAGACGAGGGTCAAATCAGCAAAACGAGGGTAAAAATCTGTCAGACATGGGTAAAATCAGTCAGACGAGGGTCAAATCAGTCAGACGAGGGTCAAATCAGTCAGACAAGGATCAAATCAGTCAGACGAGGGTCAAATCAGTCAGACAAGGGTCAAATCAGTCAGACGAGGGTCAAATCAGTCAGACAAGGATCAAATCAGTCAGACGAGGGTCAAATCAGTCAGACGAGGGTCAAATCAGTTAGACAAGGGTAAACATCAGCAAAACGAGGGTAAAAATCTGTCAGACAAGGGTAAAATCAATCAGATGGGAGTCAAATCAGCAAAACAATGGTAAAATCAGTCAGACGAGGGTCAAATCAATCAGACAAGGATCAAATCAGTCAGACGAGGGTCAAATCAGTCAGACGAGGGTCAAATCAGTTAGACAAGGGTAAACATCAGCAAAACGAGGGTAAAAATCTGTCAGACAAGGGTAAAATCAATCAGATGGGAGTCAAATCAGCAAAACAATGGTAAAATCAGTCAGACGAGGGTCAAATCAATCAGACGAGGATCAAATCAGTCAGACGAGGGTCAAATCAGTCAGACGAGGGTCAAATCAGTCAGACGAGGGTCAAATCAATCAGACGAGGGTCAAATCAGTCAGACGAGGGTCAAATCAGTCAGACGAGGGTCAAATCAATCAGACGAGGGACAAATAAGACGGATGAGGGACAAATCAATCACACAAGGGTCAAATCAGTCAGACAAGGGTCAAATCAGACGAATGAGGGTCAAATCAGTCAGACAAGGGTCAAATCAATCAGACGGGGGTAAAATAAGCCAGACAACGGTCAAATCAATCAGACGAGGGTAAAATCACCAAAACAAGGGTCAAATCAATCAGACGAGGGTCATATTAGCAAAACAAGGGTCAAATCAATCAAACCAGAGTCAAATCAGCCAGACAAAGGTCAAATCAATCAGACGAGGGTAAAATAAGCCAGACAACAGTCAAATCAATCAGATGAGGGTAAACTCGGCAAGACGAGGGTAAAATCACCAAAAAGAGGGTCAAATCAATCAGACGAGGGTCAAATCACTCAGACGAGGGTCATATTAGCAAAACAAGGGTCAAATCAATCAGACGAGGGTAAAATCAATCAGACGAGGGTAAAACCAATCAGACGAGGGTAAAATCAATCAGACGAGGGTCAAATCAATCAGACGAGGGTAAAATCAGCAAGATGAGGGTAAAATCAGCAAAACAAGGGTCAAAACAATCAGACGAGGGTAAAATCAGCAAAAAAGGGTCAAATCAATCAGACGAGGGTCAAATCAATCAAACCAGAATAAAATCAATCAGACGAGGGTAAAATCAGCAAAACAAGGGTCAAATCAATCAGACAAGGGTAAAACCAGCAAAACAAGGGTAAAATCACTCAGACGAGGGTCATATTAGCAAAACAAGGGTCAAATCAATCAGACAAGGGTAAAACCAGCAAAACAAGGGTCAAATCAGCCAGACGACGATCAAATCAGTCAGACGAGGGTCAAATCAGCAAAAAAATGGTAAAATAATTTAGACAAAAGGTCAAATCAGCCAGACGAGGGTCAAATCAGCAAAACAATGGTAAAATAATTTAGACAAAAGGTCAAATCAATCAGATGAGGGTCAAATCATTCAGATGAGGGTCAAATCAGCAAAACCATGGTAAAATAATTTAGACAAAAGGTCAAATCAATCAGATGAGGGTCAAATCATTCAGATGAGGGTCAAATCAGCAAAACCATGGTAAAATAATTTAGACAAAAGGTCAAATCAGCCAGACGAGGGTCAAATCAGCAAAACAATGGTAAAATCATTTAGACAAAATGTCAAATCAATCAGATGAGGGTCAAATCAGTCAGACGAGGGTCAAATCAGCAAAACAATGGTAAAATCAGTTAGACAAAAGGTCAAATCAGCCAGACAAGGGTCAAATCAATCAGATGAGGGTCAAATCAGCAAAACAAGGGTCAAATCAGTCAGATGAGGGTAAACATCAGCAAAACGAGGGTAAAAATCTGTCATGTATGGGTAAAATCAATCAGATGGGAGTCAAATCAGACAGACGAGGGTCAAATCAGTCTGACGAGGGTCAAATCAGTCAGACGAGGGTCAAATCAGTCAGACGAGGGTCAAATCAGCAAAACGAGGGTAAAAATCTGTCAGACATGGGTCAAATCAGTCAGACGAGGGTCAAATCAGTCAGACAAGGGTCAAATCAGTCAGACGAGGGTCAAATCAGTCTGACGAGGGTCAAATCAGTCAGACGAGGGTCAAATCAGTCAGGCGAGGGTCAAATCAGCAAACGAGGGTAAAATCTGTCAGACATGGGTAAAATCAGTCAGACGAGGGTCAAATCAGTCAGACGAGGGTCAAATCAGTCAGACAAGGATCAAATCAGTCAGACGAGGGTCAAATCAGTCAGACAAGGGTCAAATCAGTCAGACGAGGGTCAAATCAGTCAGACAAGGATCAAATCAGTCAGACGAGGGTCAAATCAGTCAGACGAGGGTCAAATCAGTTAGACAAGGGTAAACATCAGCAAAACGAGGGTAAAAATCTGTCAGACAAGGGTAAAATCAATCAGATGGGAGTCAAATCAGCAAAACAATGGTAAAATCAGTCAGACGAGGGTCAAATCAATCAGACAAGGATCAAATCAGTCAGACGAGGGTCAAATCAGTCAGACGAGGGTCAAATCAGTTAGACAAGGGTAAACATCAGCAAAACGAGGGTAAAAATCTGTCAGACAAGGGTAAAATCAATCAGATGGGAGTCAAATCAGCAAAACAATGGTAAAATCAGTCAGACGAGGGTCAAATCAATCAGACGAGGATCAAATCAGTCAGACGAGGGTCAAATCAGTCAGACGAGGGTCAAATCAGTCAGACGAGGGTCAAATCAATCAGACGAGGGTCAAATCAGTCAGACGAGGGTCAAATCAGTCAGACGAGGGTCAAATCAATCAGACGAGGGTCAAATCAGTCAGACGAGGGTCTAATCAGTCAGACGAGGGTCAAATCAGTCAGACGAGGGTCAAATCAGTTAGACGAGGGTAAACATCATCAAAACGAGGGTACAAATCTGTCAGACATGGGTAAAATCAATCAGATGGGAGTCAAATCAGCCAGGCAAGGGTCAAATCAGCCAGGCAAGGGTCAAATCAATCAGATGAGGGTCAAATCAGCAAAACAAGGATCAAATCAGTCAGACTAGGGTAAAATCAGTCACACCAGGGTCAAATCAACCAGACAAGGATAAACATCAGCAAAACGAGGGTAAAAATCAGCAAGACAAGGGCAAAAATCTTCAAAATGAGGGTAAAATAAGCAAGACAAGGGCAAAAGTCTTCAAAATGAGGGTAAAATCAGCAAATTGGGGGTAAAATCAGTGTGAATTTAATTAATGAGTAAATACAGTCACATGACAGTATATTCAGACAGAGGGTAAAAAAGCACAACGATGATGTGTAAATTGAGGGTAAATGAAACAAAAATCAATAAACAGTCAGATAAGTGGTAATTTCAGGCACATGGGGTGTAAAAACAAGGTTATGAGTGAATACAGTCAAAAGGCACATTCGGACAGGTGAGGGTAAAATCATACACATGATGAGAAGAAAATACAGTCAGGAGGAGAGATGGGCGTATAATCAGTAAAAATTACACGGATGAGGTGTAAATTCAGACAAACGCGGTAAAATCAGTGCATTGTGTCGGATGAGGGATAAACGCAGTCAGGGGGGGGTACTTCAGATGATGGAAAATTCGTAGAGACATCGGGTAAAACCAGATAAATATGAAATCTGAATTGGAATTACATCGATGTGAGGCGGCGATGTATCGATAGCCGCTGTTAGCTCTAAAACACACACACATACATATCAATTAAAGCCATACGGAATAAAACAAGCACACGTGTAGTGATGAGAATGATTAAATAAGCTAAAGCGGTTTGGATATATTGTTTGTAAATCCTTAATCACAGCCGAAATGAAATAAACACTGAGCACTGACGCGCGGCTAACAGGCCTGATGCTAATGCTAATGCTAACGCCAATCTGACTGAACGCACACACTCTCACACACATAAACACCCGAACACACCGCATAACAATAACAACACACCTGATTCTTCATTACAGTCAATAACACGGAGTTCATGAGGGGAAGCGTCGCCAACACACTCTACAACTCCAACCCACAGCTAGCCCACACACACACAGAGATTAATCACACTGCACTAGCACATATACACACACTTACTGAGCAACACGCGTGAGAAGTGCGTGGAAACACACCGGTGATAGAGAAACACACAGACGGGCCTGAAGATCACCGGAGCTGCTGTAACGTTACCGACAGACAGACCGAACCAGCGCGCGCTCCTCTCTCTCTCTCTCTCTCTCTCTCTCTCTCTCTCTCACACACACACACACACACACACACTCATCTGTCAGTCTACTGACCTCAACCGTCGCACAATTCATCTAATGTTACACAAAATTAGAGCTGAATAATCATCATTAACAGTAACGTCTAACAAAAATATATTTAGCTATTGTCCTCATTATGAACATTTTATTTCTAGAAACAAATACGCCCTCCCTCCTTTACTGGACTTAGATAATAGGTACAACCAAAAGAGTTTAATTGTGACCTTAAAGAGTGTGATGGAGTGTAGGGCGATATAAAATCCATTAAATACGTCTAAAATACTACAAAATGTGTCCGCTCAAAAAAACAATATATATATATATATATATATATATATATATATATATATATATATATATATATATATATATATATATATAGTTTTTTATATATATATACAGTCAGGCATAACATTATTATTATATATTGTGTTGGTCCCCGTTTTGCTGTCAAAACAGTCGAGGCATGGACTCCACTAGACCCTGAAGGTGTGTATCTGACACAAAGATGTTGGCAGCAGATCCTTTAAGTCCTGTAAGTTGTGAGGTGGATTGAACTTGTTTGTTCCATTGGATTGAGATCTGGGGAATTTGGAGGCCATGTAAACACCTCAAACTCGTTGTTGTGCTCCTCAAACCATTCCTGAAGCATTTGTGCTTTGTGTCAGGAGCATTATCCTGCTGGAAGAGCCACAGCCACCAGGGAATACCGTTTCCATGAAAGGCTGTACATGGTCTCAGCAATGCTTAGGTAGGTGGGACGTGTCAAAGGAACATCCACATGGATGGCAGGACCCAAGGTTTCCCAGCAGAACATTGCCCAAAGCATCACCTCCGCCGGCTCGCCTTCTTCCCATAGTGCATCCTGGGGCCATGTGTTCCCCAGGTAAGCCACGCACACGCACCCGGCCATCCACATGATGTAAAAGAACAGGTGATCATCAGACCAGGCCACCTTCTTCCATTGCTCGGTGGTCCAGTTCTGATGCTCACGTGCCACTGTTGGTGCTTTCGGCGGGGTCAGGGGTCAGCATGGGCACCCTGACTGGTCAGCGGCTATGCCGCCCCATACACAACAAACTGCGATGCTCTGTGTATTCTGACCCCTTTCTATCAGAACCAGCATTAACTTCTTGAGCAGTTTGAGCTCCAGTAGCTCGTCTGTTTGATCGGACAACACGGGCCAGCCTTCGCTCCCCACGTGTATCAATGAGCCTGGGCCGCCCATGACCCTGTGGCCGGTTCTCCACTGTTCCTTCCTTGGAGCACTTTTGATAGATCCTAACCATTGCAGACCGGGAACACCCCACAAGAGCTGCAGTTTTGGAGATGCTCTGACCCAGTCGTCCCAGTCATTTTTCCGGCTTCTAACACATCAACTTTGAGGACAAAATGTTCACTTGCTGCCTAATATATCCCACCCACTAACAGGTGATGAAGAGATAATCAGTGTTATTCACTTGACCTGTCAGTGCCTGATCGGTATGTATCATCAGCATAACAGTGGAAACTAATTCCATGTTTTCTTATAATATTACCAAGTGGCAGCATCTATATTGAAAATAGCAAAGGGCCTAAAACAGAGCCTTGCGGCACTCCATAATTTACTGACATTATCTTAGATTTCTCCCCGTTTAATGGTTAAATACCTTAATGCCTGTCCCAGAATACCAGTATAATTTTTTTAGTTGATCTATGAGTATTTAGATAGGCAATAGATAGCATTTAATGATCTATAGTGTCGAACGCAGCACTAAGATCAAGTACAACTTTTATTGAGATACAGCCTCGATCAGAAGCTAGAACAAGTAGTAACATTTAAAATTAGAAAACATATTTCATGTACAATGCATATATATATATTTGTAGATATATTTGTAGAACATTAAGAACAGATAACTTTAAACAAACATTCTATCAATGATACTGGAAGAACGTTTGTTCATAAATTTAATTTATAAATGCTAGTTTAAAAAAAAACTAGATGCTACTGAGATAAACATGTACGTAAGGCATTGAAACATGTATTGTTGCATGCTGCATACATGCAGAAATACACAAGATGTGCATACTAGTGCTCTGAACAGTGCTGCTCTCTGCTGGATGGGCTAAAACTGTACGGCTGAGAAAACATTACCACACAGCAAGCACTTTCAGCATCCTGTCACAAGAACCCAAAGAGGAACTGCAGAGCTGCAGGATGGTAAGACGGATCTCATCAATGCTTCTGTTAGATCTAATTTTATCGATAATGTGTTTGAGTCTCAAAAGCATCGTATGCTGCTGTAGAGTCGCTTTATGATGTATGATAATTTTGTTTAAAGAGGAAGCAATGAATTACAGCAGGAGAGCAAAACAACACTTCCTGTCCTCAATCTCTTACCCAACAAACACTTATAATGGCGTTAACCCAGCTAACAGGGAACGTTCTAACTTTGGATGACATTCTCTCAAAGTTATGAACAATGTGTTTCAGAGAACATTCAAGAGTAACATTCCCAAAATGTTTTAAAAATGAAAAAATGGAATGTTCCCTTAATTATCATATAAAAATGTGTTCAGAGAACATTCAGAAATAACATTAATGGGGAATAACTTAATGGGAATGTTGGCAAAATGTGACTAGTGATATTTTAATAATTTAAGTCATGAATACACTGTTCATGTTTCATCAGTCGAGCTCCCTAGTCGTGTGCGAGGTGGATGCCAGTCTGCAGGAGAAACTCAAGAAGTTTCGCTTTCGGAAGGAGACCAGCAACGCAGCCATTCTGAGTGAGTTTCACAGGGAAGCCAGTGTGCTGTTTGTCTGTGTGGAAATAAATGCAGCTCCTCTCACACCAAAGCTAATTTACTGGGCTGGTTTTGTAAGACACTTTTTAATTTAATGCATGTGATTTTATAGTGAAGATCGATATGGAGAAACAGCTGGTCATCCTGCAGGAAGAATATGAGGTCAGTGTGTGTGTTTGTGCTGCTTCAAGGATCATGAGGTTCAAGGTCTTCACTCTTTTAACCTGTGTGTGTGTGTGGGTGTGTGTGTTTCAGAATATCTCTCTGGATGAACTCAGAGAAGAACTTCCAGAGCGTCAGCCACGATATCCTTACTGCTGCCACAGCGAATGATATGTTCAGATGTCTTCAGGGTTAACTTTTTTTGCTTCTTAAATAAGTAAAGCAATACCACGACAAGAAATGAAAACATGCTCAGTAACCAACACAACGGAAAGGGAGCACAATAAATATTGAGGGATTGAGGACTGAGGCGAAGCCGGTGAGATTTAGGATTGAGGCGGAGCCGATGGGATTGAGGACTGAGGACAAGCCGATGGGTTTGAGGACTGAGATGGAGCGGATGGGATTGAGGACTGAGGACGAGTCGAAGGGTTTGAGAACTGAGACGGAGAGGATGGGATTGAGGACTGAGGTGGAGCCGGAAGAATTGAGGACTGAGATGGAGCCGCAGGATTGAAGGCTGAGGCGAGGCTGATGGGATTGAGGACGAGCCGGAGGGATTAAGGTGGAGCTGGAGGTATTGAGGACTAAGGCGGAGCCGGAGGGATTGAGGACTGAGGCCCAGGCGATGGGATTGAGGAATGAGGCATTGCTGACAGGATTGAGGTCAAGCCGGAAGGATTGAGGACTGAGGCCCAGCCGATGGGTTTGAGGACTGAGATGGAGCCGATGGGATAGAGGCGACACCGGAGGGATTGAGGACTGATGCAGAGCTGATGGGATTGAGGATGGAGAACGAGCCTATGGGTTTGAGAATTGAGATGGAGAGGATGGGATTGAGGACTGAGGTGGAGCAGATAGAATTGAGGACTGAGATGGAGCAGACGTGATTAAAGACTGAGGTGGAGCCGATGGGAAGAGCCAAAATGGATCGAGGACTGAGGCGCAGCTGTCAGGATTGAGGACGAGCCAGAGGGATTGAGGACTGAGGCTCAGCCGATGGGATTGAGGAATAAGGCATTGCTGACAGGATTGAGGACTGAGGCAGAGCCGGAGGGCAGGAGGAGCCCAACGGAGCTGAAGGGGTGGTGGAACAAGGCGGAGCCGAAGGCCCAAAAGGCTATGATGGAGGTAGAGCTGATTGACGATACTAAATTGGAGCCGGAGGAATAAGGGATCTTGGTGGAGCTGAAAAAAACAAAACTGAGAAAATATGACAGGAACTCAGTTCTCAGAACTTCGGCCAAAGTTCTGGCAATGTTTTTGCAAAGTCTAATAAACAGAAGGAACGTTACGCTCAGGGAATGTTCAGAACTTATGGTAATGTTTCACAACTTAATGGCTTGTTTATTGAGGATGCAGGACAGCCAGCTAGTAATACATTTCAGTAATCAACAGTAACTAACTTTTCTGCATCAGAGAGTTTTCTAATAATATTACCAAGTGACATCATATACTGTGTATTGAAAATAGTAGAGGGCCTAACACAGAGCCTTGCGGCACTCCATAATTAAATCTTGTATAGTTTACATAAACAAAATGGTAATGTTCTATATATACTGTATATATAAACTACATCTTAATGTGAAAATAACCCTGATGTGTTCAGTATGTGTGTGCTTTCTTTAACTCTGTGCACATATATTGTGTACAGTTATAAACTGACCCACAGTGATGGACGTGTGTCGTATCCGCTCTGCTTCATCTTTTCTAGTCCTGTGGGTGAGTAAAGAGTTCTGCGCTGATAAACCAGCCGGAGACTGTGATAGTGTAATAGTGCATGTGGTTTCCATTGGAGTTGCACATCATCAGTGTCTTACGGAGATCTCTCTCAAAGGCTGTAAACCCGAGCAGCAGATGATGTACGCGGGCAGCAAGAACAGGCTGGTCCAGTCCGCAGAACTCACCAAGGTAAAGGGTGTTTATAGAGTCACTTCATTTCATCAACAGGCTGCGGTGTTTCTGCATACATCTCAGTTATGCAATCATTTCACTTCATTGAGCTTAGCTTTATGAAGCTGTTTGTATTGTAATTTGTTAAATACACAATACATTTTTATCTGTAGCTCATCCATCAGACTGGACAAGATGCATTTGAAATTTTTTGAAAATTCATGCTAGCAGTTTGCTAAAACATGCTAGCAAAAATAATGTTAACAACATGATCACTCCTGCTATTTAATGCAATAAATATGTTAAAACATGATTGCAACATGTTAAAACATGCTAATTCGTGTTAATTCATGCTGGCAAAATGCTAAAACATGCCAACATGTTAAATCATACAAACAACATTCATTCATGATAACATGTTTAAATCATGCTAGTGATATGCTAATTCATGCTAATTAATGCTAACAACATGTTATGTTAACAAAGTGTTAAGATATGCTAACAAAACACGTTAAATCATGTTAACAACATGCTAAATGTGTTAAAATATATTAAAACATGCAAACATGGTAAATCATGTTAGGAAATGCTAATTTAGGTTAACGGTGTGTTAAAACATGCTAACAATGTTAGAAACATGTTAATAATGCTTTAATACATGCTAGCAATGGTAGTTCATGCTAGCAGTGTACTAAAACATGCTAAGAAAATGTTAGAAACATGTTAATTAATGTTACCAACATGCTAATCCAATGCTAAATCATGTTAATTCATGCTAACAATGTTAATTCATGCATCATGCAAAAACATGTTAGCAAAATGCTAAAAGTTAATTAGTGTTTTTATAAAACATGCTAAACCAATGCTAGCAGTGTGTTGAAACATGATATATCATGTTAGCAACATGTTAATTAAAGATACCAAGATGCTAATCCATATTAGCAAAGTGATATTTTGTTAACATGTTAAAACACGCTAATAGCATCATAATGCATGTCAGCAACATTTTTAATTAATTGCTAACCAAATGGTAAATGTGTTAAAATATATTTAAAATGCAAACATAGTAAATCATGTTAGGAAATGCTAATTCAGGTTAACAGTGTGTTAAAACATGCTAACAATGTGTTAAAACATGCTAATTCATGTTAATAATACTTTAAAACATGTTAACAATGTTAATTCATGCTAAATAATGTTAATTCAATTTTTTATCAACATGCTAATCCATGCTAGCAGTGTACTGAAACATGATATATCATTTAGCAAAATGTTAATTAATGCTAACAAAATGCTAAAACTTGTTAATGCTAGCAAAATGTTAAATAATGTTAGAAACATGTTGTCAACATGTTAAATCATGTTAGCAAAATGTAAATGAATGCTAACAATATCTTAAAACTTGCTAAAAATGTTAATTCATGCTAGCAGCATCCAAAAACATGTTAGCAAAATGCTAAATAATGTTAATTCATGTTTTTGCAGTGTACTGAAACATGATATATCATGTTAACAACATGTTAATTAAAGATAAGTTGCTAATCCATATTAGCAGAGTGCTAATTTTTGTTAACATGTTAAAACATGCTCATCCATGCTAGTAGCATCGTAAAACATGTTAGCAACATGTTAATTCATGCTAGCAATGTGTTAAATGCATGTTTTGCACGCTGGTGTCTGATTGTATTGCTGTTGACACAGATTCATAAAGGCAACGCATCTTTTCTGTCTGTAGATTTTTGAGGTTCGTAATCCGGACGACCTGACCGAAGAATGGCTGAAGGAGAAATTGTCATTTTTTCGCTAAACTGCGATCAGAATCATTAAAATCATGCAGTTCAATACTGATTCAACTAGAAGTTATTCTGTTTTAAAATATATATATTTGATCATAATTCTTGCTCATTTTCTCAAATGTCTTATGTAAGACATTGTGTCTGTAAGTCTGTGTGAACCATGTTCACAGTGGCCTGAAGCATTTTAATAAACATAAATCATGTTGGAAAAGCTTTTGATTCAGCTCATTCTGGTGATCTGGTGAAGTACCCCTACAAACATCATCCACATCAACGAGATCACATAACAAAATCATTGTTTATTTACAATGTTTACACTGTAATAAGAGGAAAAACTACAAAAAAGGTCACTCATTGACCCGCTCAGTCTCCATCCATAATGAAATAAAACAGGAACATCAAACAGCATATGAAAACTACAGCGGGAGTATCTCACAGTCACGCCCAGGTCGCACTTCACCACAGGATCACTGATGCTCTTCAGGAAAAACACTAAATATAATTTCATGTGGGTGGAAAGAGACCTGGTCAGCAGAGAATACGAGAAAGCGTGAGAGAGTTTAGTTATGAATGCTAACAGATAAAAGTAAAGCGCGCGCGTCTCATTCGCTGTCGCTCCCGTCGCTGGAGTCCGACGCCCTCTCGCTGCCGCTGTGCTGGACGCTGCTGCTGTTGCTCCTCGCTCGCCCACCCTCGTCATCCTCACTGTCATCATCGCTGCCGAAGATCTCCTCCTCGTCACGCGCCGCGTCCCGGTCCTCGCCGCTCTCGCTGCCGCTGCTCTTCCTCTCGCGCCGCTTGCGGCCCTCCTCGTCTTCCTCCTCCTCCTCCTCTTCCTCGTCTGCCGGCCGCTCCTCGCCTCTCGCTCAGACTCGCTCTCAGAGTTCTCGGAATCGCTGGCCTTCTCTTGCTCCTCGCCTGAACACAGGATTGAATCGCCGTTACATCAACTGAACAGTCTAACGCAACGTCAGACTAATAACAGCCAGGAACCAAAACTATGTCAGCACAGAATAACTACTACAATAACTAATGATAACTATAACTACAGTAAGTATTACGGTAATGAAAACTGACGATAACTACAACTAACTACAATACCTAATGATAACTATAACTACATTAAGTATTACGGTAATGAAAACAGACGATAAATACAACTAACTACAATAACTAATGATAACTATAACTACATTAAGTATTACGGTAATGAAAACTGACGATAAATACAACTAACTACAATACCTAATGATAACTATAACTACATTAAGTATTACGGTAATGAAAACTGACGATAACTACAACTAACTACAATAACTAATGATAACTATAACTACAGTAAGTATTACGGTAATGAAAACTGACGATAACTACAACTAACTACAATAACTAATGATAACTATAACTACAGTAAGTATTACGGTAATGAAAACTGACGATAAATACAACTAACTACAATACCTAATGATAACTATAACTACATTAAGTATTACGGTAATGAAAACTGACGATAAATACAACTAACTACAATAACTAATGATAACTATAGCTACAGTAAGTATTACGGTAATGAAAACTGACGATAACTACAACTAACTACAATAACTAATGATAACTATAACTACAGTAAGTATTACGGTAATGAAAACTGACGATAACTACAACTAACTACAATAACTAATGATAACTATAGCTACAGTAAGTATTACGGTAATGAAAACTGACGATAACTACAACTAACTACAATAACTAATGATAACTATAACTACAGTAAGTATTACGGTAATGAAAACTGACGATAACTACAATAACTATGACGAGAGCTACAATGATAACTATAATAACAATAACGATAACTACAGTAAGTATAACAATAACTACAACAATAACTATGACAATAACTAATGATAACTATAACTACAGTAAGTATAATGGTAACTACAACTGATGTTTGATAAATATAACAACAACTACAATGATAAATATAATGATGACTAACTACAATGACTGATGATAACTACGATAACTAACTACAAGGACAACGATAACTACTAGAATGAGTATAACGATAACTACAATAATGATAAGTATAATAACTATAATAACAATAACTACAACAATAACTATAATGAAAACTACAATGATAAATATAACGAATAACTAAAACAAACTACAATAACTGTCTGATAATAATGAATGATAACTATAACTACAATAATGATTACTACAATGAGTATAACGGTAACTACAACTAACTACAATAACTGATAATGATAACTATAACTACAGTAAGTATTACGATAATAAAAACTGATGATAACTACAATAACTATAACTACAATGATAACAATAACTACAGTAAGTATAACAATAACTACAACAATAACTGACAATAACTAATGATAACTAACTACAGTAAGTATTACGATAATAAAAACTGATGATAACTACAATAACGATAACGATAAATACAATGATAACTACAACAATAACTACAATAACGATAACTACAACAATAACTATAATGAAAACTACAATGATAAATATAACGATAACTAAAACTAACTACAATAACTGATAATAATGAATGATAACTATAACTACAATAACGATAACTACAATGAGTATAACGATAACTACAGTAACGATAACTACAATAACGATAACTACAATGATAACTAACTACAATAAGTATTATAACTGATGACGGTAACAACAATTACTAATAATAACGACAGTGAAAACTAGAACAATAACTTATGATAAACTATAACGATGATAAATATAACGATAACTATGATAACGATAATGAAAACTACAATAACGAATGATAACTTTGATTATTATTACAATAATAACTATAACTGATGATAACTATGACAAAAACTACAATAACGTTAACTCTGATAACTACAATAACTATAACCATAACTGTAGCCATTACAATAACTATAACGACAACTAACATTAAGTATAATGATAATTGTAACATTACTGCAACGATAACTTAATTGATCATTTTATAGCTATAGTTACTGCTCCTGGTGTGAATGAGCCTTCAGGCTGAATCTACACAACACACTTTGACTGGAGTCTCATTAAGCTTTGCACTAAACACACACACACACACACACACACACAGCTAATATGAAGATGATGTGTGTGTTACCAGAGTCCTGCATGTCTTTCTCCAAGTCCAGCTCCTCCTCTTCATCCTCCGGCTCGTGATTCTCCAGCTGAGCCTTGCGAGCCTCCTGTCCATCAGACACACACACACACACACACACACACACACACACACACACACACACACACACACACCTTGGTTTATATCGATATAAACAGTTTCTAAGTATTTATAAGTCTCTACTCCAAATCTAAAAGTAAGGTGTGTCTTGGAAGTGTCCTGACCTGAGCCTCCAGCTCTTTCTCGTTCATGTCTCTGTGTTTGCACACCAGCACAGCGTTTGTGGACGACTGAGCGCCAACCTTCGCTCGCCGCTTGCTCAGACGCACCCTGAAACACACACAGGCGCTCATTAACAAACACACCGAGTGTGTGAGTCTGCTCCGGGTGGGCGGAGCCCGTCTGTGTGATTGACAGGTACCTGGTCTCCAGCTCATTGTAATAAACGCCGTCTGCGTCTCTGAAGATGAAGAAGTAGTTCTCCTCGTATCCTTTACTGGCCTTGTTCTTCACGTTCCAGTTGTACTCGCGAGCGATTTTATAATCGTACCTGCACACACACACACACATTACAGACAGGTGAGCATGTGACTGTGTAAAATCTACCATCCTCAGAATTCACAATGGCTTCATAAACCTCACATTTGATAGATAAACGTATACGCTAATGAATTCCAGCCATTCGTAAATGTTTTATTTATCATTGAGAATAATACATTGAAAAATAAAAACGTTTTGGTTTATAAATACACATTACGATTCTGAATAGACAACAAAACAAAAAACATGAAATTTACTAGAATCAGTGTTTTTGAACGAATTTCGAGCAAATGATTCAATGACTCACTCAAAAAGACTTCAGTTGTTTTATTACTGGATTAATCAGTGTTTATGAATGAATCATTTGAGTGAATGAATGACTCACTCATAAAGGCTTCACTTGTTTCATTACTGGATGAATCAGTGTTTTTGAACAAATCTCTTGAATGAATGATTCAATGACTCACTCGTAAAGACTTTATACTTGTTTCATTACTGGATGAATCAGTGTTTATGAACAAAATACTTGAGTGAATGATTCAATGACTCACTCATAAAGACTTCAGTTGTTTCATTACTGAATGAATCAGTGTTTTTGAACAAAATACTTGAGTTAATGATTCAATGACTCACTCATAAAGACTTCGTTGTTTCATTACTGAATGAATCAGTGTTTTTGAACAAAATACTTGAGTTAATGATTCAATGACTCACTCATAAAGACTTCAGTTGTTTCATTCCTGGATGAATCAGTGTTTTTGAACAAAATACTTGAGTTAATGATTCAATGACTCACTCATAAAGACTTCAGTTGTTTCATTCCTGGATGAATCAGTGTTTATGAATTAATCTCTTGAATGAATGATTCAATGATTCACTCAAAGACTTCACTTGTTTCATTACTGAATGAATCAAAATCCACTAATGTTCAACTCTGTATATTTACGTCACTAAACTTCATTCTGCTTGAGTTTCATGAATGAGTCTCAGTGTATGTGTGTGTGTGTCTTACACTTCATCAGGCATGTAGTCCAGATCCTCATCCACGTCTCTCTTGCGTTTGCGCATCGTGTCCTCGTTGGGAAGGAAGTACGCCACAAACTGATTGCCTTCCTCATCCATCATACCCCTGAAACACACAATCACACGGTTTCTGTGCTGTCCTGCTGATTGATTTACACTGATTGTACCTGTTCTGAGGATCCACACACACCTGATCATGGCCTGTGACATCATGTCCACTCCCGCCGGTGCAGAAACATCTTTAGGAGCCGGATCGGAGTCAAAGATGACTTGAGCGCATGGATTAATCCACATCTGTGCCCAGAGACAGACAGATATATCGAGTTTAATGATTAATCAGCAGCGATAGTTTAGAGTCTTTGAGAGAGTGTGTGTGAGTGTGTGTGAGTGAGAGTGTGTGTGTGAGTGAGTTAGTGTGTGTTTGTTTGTGTGTGTGTGTGTGTGTGTGTGTGTGTGTGTGAGAGAGTGAATGAGAGTGTGTGAGTGAGAGAGAGTGTAAAGTGTGTGTGTGTGAGTGAGGAGGAGGAGGTGTGGAGGAGTGAGGAGGAGTGTGAGTGAGTGTGAGGAGGAGTGTGTGGAGGAGTGAGTGGGGAGGAGTGAGTGTGTGTGGAGGAGGAGTGGAGGAGTGGGAGGAGGAGAGAGGAGGAGAGAGGAGTGTGTGAGGAGGGAGGAGGGATGCAGAGGAGTGAGAGAGTGTGAGGAGGAGGGAGGAGTGAGGAGGAGAGGAGTGGAGTGAGGTGTGTGTGTGTGTGTGTGTGTGAGGAGGAGTGAGTTGAGTGAGTGAGTGAGTGTGTGTGTGTGTGAGGAGTGTGTGTGTGTGTGTGTGAAAGAGTGTGTGAGGAGGAGTATGAGTGAGTGTGTGAGAGGAGTGAGTGAGGAGTGCAGGTGAGTGGGAGGAGAGGAGGAGAGGAGCAGAGAGAGTGAGGAGTGGAGTGTGTGTGTGAGTGTGTGTGTGTGTGTAGAGAGAGTGTGTGTGTGAGAGGGTGTGAGTGGAGTGAGGAGGGAGGGAATGAGAGAGTGAGGAGGAGGAGTGAGTGTGTGTGTGTGTGTGTGTGAAAGAGAGTGTGTGTGAGAGAGTGTGTGAGAGTGAGGAGAGGAGGAGGAGGAGTGGAGGAGGAGTGAGCAGAGAGAGGTGTGTGGAGAGAGTGTGAGAGTGAGTGTGTGAGAGAGTGGGAGGAGGAGGAGTGAGGAGGAGTGTGAGAGGAGTGAGAGAGGAGGAGGAGGAGAGGTATATGGAGTGAGTGAGGAGGAGTGTGTGAGGAGAAAGAGGAGTGAGTGTGTGTAGAAAGAGATGTGTGTGTGAGAGATGTGAGATGCGTGAGATGAGTGATGAGGAGGATGTGTGTGCAAAGTGGAAAGAGATGTGTAGTGAGAGATATGTGAGGATATGATGATGATGATGATGATGATATGATGATGATGATGATGATGTGCAAATGAAGGATAAAAGGAGGAGTGCAAGTGAGATGCGTGAGATGATGATGATGATGATGATGATGAGTGATGACATGATGATGATGCGCGCAGTGCAAAAGATGATGATGATGATGATGATGATGATGATGATGATGATGATGCGTGCGCGCGTGCGTGATGATGATGATGATGATGATGATGATGAGAGATGATGATGATGATGAGATGATGATGCGAGATGGATGATGATGATGATGATGAGATGATGATGATGATGATGATGATGATGAGATGATGCGATACGATTTATTTGCTGATGATTATCACGGCTCATTCGACGATGGATGATGACGATGGATGATGATGATGACGCGCGACAAGATACAAAAAAAGCGAGATGATTTCATGATGATGATGATGATGATGGGATGATGATGATGATGATGCGCGCGCGCGCGCGCGATTTTCGCGATGATGTCTACTTCCATCTACTACTCATCTACTCCACTCATCTTCTCTGATCTTCCATCCACCCACTCCACCCACTCCACCTCCACCCACACCCACCCACCCACCCACCTGACATCCACCTGACCCCACCCACCCACCCACCCACCTCCACACCCATCCCCACCACCACCCCACACCACTCCCATCCATCCACCCACCCACCCATCCACCCCACACCCACTCCACCCACCCATCCACTCCACCATCCACCCACTCCACCCACCCACCCACCACCCACTCCTCCACCACTCCACCCATCCATCCACCCACGACTCCATCGACCATCGACTCCACGACTCCATCCACTCCATCCACTCCACTCCACTCCACCCATGATGATGTGTGTGTGGAGCGATGATGATGATGATGATGATGATGAGCGTGCAGGAAAGATGTGCGTGCAGAGGTGATGTGGAGATGATGATGATGATGATGATGATGATGATGATGATGAGGATGATGATGATGATGCGTGATGATGATGATGAGTGCAAGATAAAAGAGAGATGTGCGTGAGAGATGCGGACATGAGCGGATGATGATGATGATGATGATGATGATGACAGATGATGATGATGATGATGATGTGATGATGATGATGATGATGCGCAAAAAGTATTTGATTTGATGATGATGATGATGATGCGTGGAGTGAGTGAGGAGGAGGAGTGAGGAGTGAGTGAGTGTGTGTGTGTGGGAGTGGGAGGAGGAGGAGTGGAGGAGTGAGTGTGTGTGAGGAGGAGGAGTGGAGTGAGTGTGTGTGTGTGTGAGTGAGGAGGAGGAGGAGGAGGAGGAGTGTAGAGGAGGAGGGAGGAGGAGGGAGGAGGAGGAGGAGGAGGAGGAGGAGAGAGTGAGTGGAGCAAGGGAGTGATATATGGAGGAGGATATGAAAGAGGAGTGATATATATATATGGAGTTGTGTGTGTGTGTGAGGAGTGTGTGTGTGAGGAGTGAGGTGAGTGAGGAGGTGTGTGTGTGTGTGTGTGAGCAGTGAGGAGGAGTGAGTGAGTGAGTGAGGAGTGTGTGTGTGTGTGTGTGGAGTGGAGTGAGTGAGTGAGTGAGGTGGAGTGGAGTGAGTGAGGAGTGGAGTGAGGAGTGAGTGAGTGGAGTGAGTGAGAGGAGTGAGGAGAGAGTGAGTGAGTGTGAGAGGTGTGTGTGTGTGTGTGTAATCTTAAAGTCTGGGAAGACGGGCAGCACTCTTCACAGGTGTGACTTCTGGGTTTACAATGCTGGGCAATCTGAAAGATTCAAACAGAAGAATGATTTATTCATCAACTAATTGAAGCTGTGTGTGTGTGTGTGTGTGTGTGTGTGTGCTCACAGATTTCAAAGGCCTTCAAAGGTCTTCAATGGCAGCGATTCAATTGTCTCTGTCCTTGTAGATCTCTCCTCTGTGAACTGCTGCTTCACGACACACCATCCTACAGGACACACACACACACACACACACACTCAGTGACACTGAAACCAACACATCAAACCTGCACGATGATGTGTGTAAGGGCTCTTTTGGCGCACACACACACGCAGTGTTGTGCCTCACTCACTTGACTTCCACCTCTCATTGGAGACGCCATCTGTTGAACCCGTGAGATGTACTGGCCTTCTCATCCACGGCACTACACTCGGGGGGATGCTGCTGTGACTTGAACACACACACATTGACACACACACACATACACACACACCCGCCTGTCAGCCTCAGTGCTGGTCAAAGGTCACTCACAGGAGCACGAGTCCTCACTCCTTTGAGCTGACGGAGCTGCGATTTCTCTCCAGCAGTTTCTCATCAGCAGGATCCAATAGAAAACTGGAAACACACACTACACTACTTAAGTACTGTTCTGGAGTGTGTGTGTGTGTGTGTGTGTGTGTGTGTGTGTGTGTGTGTGTGTGTGTGAGAGGGAGTGTGTAAGCCAGTGTAAGTGTGAGAGAGTGAGTGAAGTAAGTGTGAGAGGAGGAGTGTGTGTGTGTGTGTGTGAGAGTGAGGTGTGTGTGAGAGAGAGAGAGAGAGAGAGAGTGTGTGTGTGTGTGAGTGAGAGAGTGTGTGTGTGTGTGTGTGTGTGTGTGTGTGACCCAAAGTCTGGGAAGACGGGCAGCACCTCCACAGGTGTGACTCTGGGTTTGCTGTAATGCTGGGCAATCTGAAAGATTCAAACAGAAGAATGGATTTATTCATCACACTGAAGCTGTGTGTGTGTGTGTGTGTGTGTGTGTGTGTGCTCACAGATTTCTGTGCGTCTTCAAAGGTCTTCTCAATGGCAGCGATCTGACTGTCTCTGTCCTTGTAGATCTCCTCCTCTGTGAACTGCTGCTTCACGGACACACCGATCCTACAGGACACACACACACACACTCAGTGACACTGAAACCGAACATCAAACCTGCACGATGATGTGTAAGGGCTCGTTTTTGCGCACACACACACGTGTGTTGTGCCTCACTCACTTGACTTCCACCTTCTCATTGGAGACGCCGTATCTGTTGAACTCGGTGGAGATGTACTCCGTCTTCCTCATCCACGGCACCACTTTCGCATGCTGCTGTGACCTGAACACACACACACACACACACACATACACACACACCTGCCTGTCAGCCTCAGTGCTGGGGTCAAAGGTCACTCACAGGAGCACGAGTCTCTCGTACCTCTTTGAGCTGGACGGAGCCGTGATTTCCTCCTCCAGCAGTTTCTCATCAGCAGGATCCAACAAAACTGAAACACACACGAGCATTTGGTTTCTATACCCTTCTGAGTGTGTGTGTGTGTGTGTGTGTGTGTGTGTGTGTGTGTGTGTGTGTGTGAGAGAGTGTGTGTGTCAGTGTAAGTGTGAGAGAGTGAGTGTGCGTGTAAGTGTGAGAGAGTGAGTGTGTGTGTGTGTGAGAGAGTGAGTGTGTGTGTGAGAGAGAGAGAGAGAGAGAGAGTGTGTGTGTGTGTGTGTGAGTGAGAGAGTGTGTGTGTGTGTGTGTGTGTGTGTGTGTGTGTGTGTGTGTGTGTGAGTGAGAGAGTGTGTGTGTGTGTGTGTTCTCACTGCTGGGGTCGATGCGGTATGTATCAGGGTTGATGAGGTCGATGGTGACGCCCAGATCCGGTTCGGTGAGCAGCTCATGCTTGTGTTGCTTCTCCAGTGACGTGGCTTTATACTGCACAAATCTGCAACACACACACACACACACACACACACACATTACACAACATCCCATGAGCCCGTCACAGCCGGAGTGCACCGGAGCCGGAGCCGTACCTGTGCTGGTCAAACGGATACGTGATGAACTTCGGATCAAACGGGATATCCGGGAGACTGTTCCCATATTTCACTCGGCACACGACTCCAGACCTGCAGCACACACACACACACACACACACACACACACACACACACACACACACACACACACACACACACACACAATGTGTCATTGATCAGTCAGACAGATGGCCCCGCCCCACTCTCACGTGATTGGCTGAGTCTCAAGTTGACAGAAGTTATCAATAATCCTGATTAGATTTCTATATCCACACTAAATAGTGTTGAAAATCTATTTAGCAACACCTTAGATCGTCTTAGCAACACCTTAGCAACCACCTTAGTCAAAATACCAGTGGCTTTACAGGTCAGAAGTGCACTAGAACTCATCATCAAGAGCTTGTACATGGATAGCCTGAGAAATCCCAGCCCAGTTTCACTTAAAGGTGCAGTATGTCGTTTTGACTCTAATAAAGCATAATAATAATACGATAATATGTTTGAAGATATTTAGGAAACAGAAATACACTTCATCATCACCTCTCTGGGACGCTTCTGTGCGCCGAGCTTCTGCAGAAAACACACAGAAAAAGACAGAACTCAGATACATGAGCAGGAGATCGGCTCGCTGTAGATGTACTGTTTATGTTAGCATATCTGTGCTTATAGTGTTTAAGTTAGCATATCTGTGCTTATAGTGTTTATGTTAGCATATCTGTGCTTATAGTGTGTCTCTCACCGGTGTCCGTCCTCGCGCTGCGCCTGCGTCTGTATAGTCGGAGCCATGGCGGAGAAAACGAACGCGTTTCCTCCACACAATCGATTAATAACAGCGACGAAACTATTTCAAATCACCTTATCGACAGAAACAACAGCAACGCGCGCGCCTGCGTGCGTGATTGAGTGACTGACTTCCGCCCCGCACAGGCACTGCAGGACCCCGCGCGGGAGGAGCTGCTGCCCCGCTCACCGCCTGAATCAAACCGACCGCTTCACAGTCAAATTACTCAAACCGTGTATATGTAATATTAATTTACTGTCGTGTATAATGATGTATATTACTATTTATTCATGTCGTGTAGTTATATCAACAGAGGCTTTTGTTTTAACAGTGTACAAGCTGCGCATATCAGTATTTTACTTCTCAAACATGCAAACAAATGTAATACTACTACTAATAATAATAATTTCCACATAGTGTTCTTTAATATATATTTTTTATAATTCGCTATTTTACATTCAACATGTTAAATAATAGATTATTATTTAACCAATTAAATATAAAATGTTAGTATTTTAGTTGTTAAATAATAATAACAATATTAATAATAATTCATTTTGATATTGTATTTGTTAATATTTTAAAATAATTAATTAAACTTTCTTTAAATTATTACTTTTTGTTAAAATTAGATAATAAATTACTATTATTAACACTAAACATAACATTTATATTCTAATAGTTAAATAATAAAATAATAATACATTTTTATATAGCATTCGTTAATAATTTTAAAATAATTATATATCATTATATTGAACTTGTTAAATATTAATAATGCAAAATAATAATTCATACTATTTCATATTTTATTATTATTATTATTATTTTATATTCAAATTGTTAAATCATTATTAACAAATTAAATATAAAATATTACTTAATATTAGTATTAATATTATTATTTAAAAAATTATTATTATATTATTTAATATTATTTTAATATCATTAGTATTATTTTATATTAAAATTGTATTATTATTATTATTTATTTTAAAAATAAAATATTAGTGTTAATTGTATATTCAAATGGAAAAAATAATAAATATGAGAGAGAAATAAAATAAAAATGACTTGATAAAACAAATATGATTAATGTGTAATTAAACTTTTGGATTTTTTATTGATGGAGTATACACTGTAACAGCTGTAGGTGTGGTTTCAATGTTTTATTTGTTCAGTTTCATTGTATAGTTGATTGGTTGAAATCAACAACCCATGGAGTCAATGATATAACACATTGCATATAACGGCTTCTTTCTTCTTTAAAATGGTGCCCGAGCGGCTTCTTCATCAGGGACGCTGCTTGGGTCCGATCTTCCAGACATCCGAGCAAGATGTATCAGAACCAAAGCAGTGTTGCACAGAGCTGAACTCAAAGTCAGGCCGTTGAACCCACTTGACCAGAGCTGATGGAAGTCTGAGACAGCTGAACAGATATGAAGTAAAACCGAGACATTCTCGTACAGCGATGAAAAAGCCTGCCCTGCAGACCGAACTGGCAGGTTTGCTGTGGTGGTTGATTCCGGCGAGTTGGGAAGAGGTGGCATAACTCCAGTGGGTTTAGGTGAAGCAGAGGCTTTCTACTCTTTCTCCATATCCACCCATTAATATGTTGTTCTTTACACTCAACATTGGACTTTTGTCAGAATTTTGGAGTCATTTTTTTGATAAAATTTCAATTTAGTGTGTCTCTCACTTTTACATTTTTGACATAAATTTGACTTTTTTTTACTTTTTGGCATTTTGAACTTTTTCATGTAATTTTGGACTTTGTCATTTTTTGGACAAAATTTCAATGTAGTATGTCTCTCACTTTAAATTTTTTGGCTTAGTTTTGACTTTTTAAACTTTTTGGCAATTTTTTACTTTTTCATATAATTTTGGACGATGTCCTTTTTTGGACTTGTTCGCATCAAAATTTCAACTTAGTATGTCTCTCAATTTTTGACTTTTTGTCATTTTTTGGAACTTTTTATATAATTTTGGACTTTGTCATTTTTTGGACAAAATTTCAATGTAGTATGTCTCTCACTTTTACATTTTTTGGCATAATTTTGACTTTTTCTTTTACTTTTTGGCATTTTGAACTTTTTCATGTAATTTTGGACTTTGTCATTTTTTGGACAAAATTTCAATGTAGTATGTCTCTCACTTTTAAATTTTTTGGCATAATTTTGACTTTTTTATTTTTGGCATTTTTTTTTACTTCTTCATATAATTTTGGACAATGTCCTTTTTGGACATTTAGTATTTCTCTCAATTTAAATTTTTGCCATAAATTTGACTTTTTTTAACTTTTTGCCATTTTGTTAACTTTTTCATATAATTTTGGACTTTGTCAATTTTTGGACAAAATTTCAATGTAGTATGTCTCTCACTTTTACATTTTTTGGCATAGTTTTGACTTTTTTTTAACCTTTTGGCATTTTTTTGTACTTTTCATATAATTTTGGACGATGTCCTTTTTTGGACTTGTTCTATTTTATTATTTTATATTCAATAAATTGTTAAATGATCATTATTATTTACCCAATTAAATATAAATTATTAGTATTATTTCTATTCAGATTGTTTAATAATATTAATAATTCATATTTATATTCTTCAATATTAAAAAATATATTAGTAGTAGTATCATTGTATACTAAAATTGTTAAAAAATAAATTTATAATTTTTATATATTATTTAATAGTTGTTATCATCTTTATTGTTAAATATTCAAATTGTTAAACAAATAATTATTAAACCATTTAAATAGAAAACTTTAGTATTTTTATATTTAAATAATAATAAATAAAGAGAGAAAGGTAATAATAGGTAAACAAATCAAACAATGAATGACTTGATAGAACAAATGTGATGCATTATTCATGAGCAGCGGACACAAGGACATGTGATCATAATGATGGCTTTATTGTGTGTTTGTGTTTGTGTGTGTGTGTGTGTGTGTGTGTGTGTGTGTGTGTGTGTGTGTGTGTGTGTGTTTGTGTCTCCGCTGCAGAAACCGCTTTATCATCTCGTAAAACTGCACTCAGTACAAAAATAGAAAAGGAATAATTATTAGATCTGCATATCTCGAGATGTTAGCGCTCTATAGTTTAAAAGATGACAGAGTTCATCAGCTCTCAGGGATTATTCTCCGTCAGTCTCTCCTCGGCGGGATCCTCCGAGACGTGACCTCTGACCCCTCCCGTCCATCACCCACGACATCCTCACGTCTGCATGTGCGCGGACAGATCAATTCTGCCACAGGAGAGAAAAGGCAAGGAGGAGTAAATCAGCATGAGTATCACTAACCCCACAGTTAATGTGTGTGTGTGTGTGTGTGTGTGTGTGTGTGTGTGTGTGTGTGTGTGTGTGTGTGTGTGTGTGTGTGTGTGTGTGTGTGTGTGTGTGTGTGGAGCGAGTGTGTGTGTGTGTGAAGTGTGTGTGTGTGTGTGTGTGTGTGTGTGTGAAGTGTGTGTGTGTGTGTGTGTGTGAAGTGTGTGTGTGTGTGGAGCGGCGTGTGTGTGTGAAGTGTGTGTGAAGTGTGTGTGGAGCGGCGTGTGTGTGAAGTGTGTGTGTGGAGCGAGCGTGTGTGTGTGTGAAGTGTGTGTGTGGAGCGAGCGTGTGTGTGTGTGAAGTGTGTGTGAGAGCGAGCGTGTGTGTGAAGTGTGTGTGTCTGAAGTGTGTGTGTGTGTGTGTGAGAAGTGTGTTTGAGGAGCAGCGTGTGTGTGTGTGTGTGAAGTGTGTGTGTGTGAAG
>CM040911.1:51597577-51605077 GCA_023029165.1 Gobiocypris rarus
GGAGTACCACTACAAGCAGCGTGTGCGCATACGCAGACTGGACACGTGGTGGGAGTGACGAGTCTCAGGTAAACAAGACCAGAAGTGCCACTACTCCGCGTTCCACGACAGCTTCGCCGGTTCTTATCGCTGCGCTCTCACCTCCAGAGGACTGGTGTGAAGACGTGAGTGCCTTTCTGACTTTGAAAAGTTCGTTCTCATGATGTTGGCGAGTGATTAACTGAGTAACACTGCACTGAGTCTGCAAGCGTTTCTTATTTTAGAATATTTCTCCTTTTTATCAAGTGTCCCTTTTGGGAGTTCAGGCACATTCACACCAAGAATGATAACTATAACGATGGCTATAAAGTGGACAGTTACAATATTAGGTGTAACTACGAGCCTAAATGTTGACTACAACATTGATGAACAATATAACAATGACTATAATGTTGACTGTAACGATAAAACAATGACATAACGATGAGACATTGACTATTACGGTGATTATAACAATATAACTAACTGATATAGCGATGAGTATAATGTTGACTGTAACAATGACTAACGATATAATGTTGGCTAACGATATAATGTTTGCTAACAATATAATGGTGGCTAACGATATATCGTTGACTTTAACAATGTATTGTTGACTAACAATAAAACAGTGACAACGATATAATTGACTAAAGATATAGCGATGAGTATAATGTTGACTGTAACAATGACTAACGATATAATGTTGGCTAACGATATAATGGTGACTAACATTATATCATTGACTTTAACAATGTATTGTTGACTAACGATAAAACAATGACAACGATATAATTGACTAACGATATATCATTGACTATAACAATGTATTGTTGACTAGCTATAAAACAATGACATATGACATAACGATGATTCTAACAATGAAATATTGACTATTACGGTGATTATAACGATATAACTGACTAACGATATAGCGATTAGTATAATATTGACTGTAACGACGACTATAATGATATAATGTTGGCTAACAATGACTAACGATATATAATTGACCATAACAATGTATAGTTGACTACAATGTTGACTAACGATAAAAAAATGACAACGATGACTCTAACGATGAAACATTGACTATAACGATATAATGTTAGCTAACGTTATAACGATGACTATAACGATGTATCGTTGACTAACGATAAAACAATGACATGATGACTCTAACAATAAAACATTGACTATTACGATGGTTATAACGATATAACTGACTAACAATATAACGGTGACTGCAACTATACATCGTTGACTATAACAATGTATTGTTGACTAACGATAAAACAATGTCATAACGATGACTCTAAAACAATGACTATAATGATGACTAATGATATAGCGATGAGTAAAATGTTGACTGTAAAGATGACTATAACAGATATATTGTTGACTAACGATGAAACAATAACTATAACGATATATCGTTGACTAACGATGAAACGATGACTATAACAATGACTCTAACATTAAAAAATTGACTATAATGATGAGTATTGATATAGCGATGAGTATAATGTTGACTGTTACAATGACTATAACGTTGACAAACGATATAATGATGACTATAACGATATAATGATGACTATAGCAATATAAGGTTGATTAAAGCCCAAAGAATATTTCCCTTTTTATGCGTACGTGAGGGTCAGCGTGCACAGCACGCTATTTCGTCACTAGAAGAGTACACGTACTGATCACGCACCGCCGGATTTTTTAACCGTGTACTTTGCGCATTTAATTTTTTTGCAGTGTTTACATGGGTTATAACTCGTGGCGAGAGACTGCTCAACTGCGTATGCGTCAAATTCCTGCGCATGCGTACAAGTCAAAAGAAATATACTTTGCAATGCTGTGCGTTCAACTGTGCGCATACGCTCGTGCACGTGTAAAAAAAATACACAAAGTATACTTTGGGCTTTAGGATATAATGATGACTATACCAATATAACGTTGACTAAAGCCTAGTGCACACCGGGACGATTATCGTGCACACTTATCACCAACATTTAACTTCCTGTGACTAAACAAATGGCTAATGTGAGTGCACACCGACGTGAAAAAAAAAGCCCAATTTTAAGAAAAAAAACGCCTCAGGTTAGTTTTTTTGGTTTGAGATGCTACGCTACATTAAAAACTGGCCGACCAATGAGATTAGCGCTTTTGTTCAAGTGCCTCGAGCTGCTGGAGTTACAGTAAAATACGACCTGGTGGCGCTCAAGCACAAAACGGTCTTTCCAAGCACACATTGATACCTAAGAAGAAGAAGACGAAGAAGGTGCAACGATGCCAGATAAGCGCCATCTACTGTCAAAGAGTGAATTTGCATGTTCACTCGCCGCATCGCCAGTGAAAAAACACGTCGGAAAACGTCCTGGTGTGCACGCGGCTTAGCGCTATAACAAGGACATATAAGGATATAACGTTGACAATAATGACGACAGACGATAAAACGATGACTATAACCTTGACTAACGATATAGCGATGAGTATAACATTGACTATAACAATAACGTTAATTACAAGCATGAATATAATAACTATATTAGCGTCCACACCAGCGGACGTTAATGTTCTGTTTATTACGATCACGCTGCAGTTTTGTTGTTTAAATGCAATAAATTCGGATATTTTCTGTCAGTGGTTTTATCGTTCATCAGCTGGAAAGATTCCTGCGATATCGTTCCTCTCTGCCGTTATAGTTGTAAAATGAACTTTGAAATCCTCGTAGAGTTGGAGCGATTATTAAAACGTTATAGTTATTATGGCTATAGTTATCATTCTTTAATGCACAAGGTTTGTCTGGGGTTTTTTTCTGTGGAGAGTGAGTGGTGTTTGAAAAAAAAGTGTTTCTTGCCTTCATAAAACATCACAGAGTCAATTGGAGCGGCTCACAGGAAGTTCAAACCACTGCATGCTAAAGCCAACAGTGCACTGGAGCAAGTTACACTGGAAAACTGGTGCTAATGTTCATCTGGATTGGCCTCGGATGCTCTTCCAGATTAGATTGAATGGAGTATAACACAGGTAACGGACCACACGCTCGGTTCCCAATGTACTCTGGCATGAAGACTCATTTATTCACAGCACACTTATTACAGACAGATAGGCAATTGCCCATTGAAGTTTCCTCCAAGAACGGACATCCGTACCAATTCTTGAGCTTGTAGACTATTAGAATAGACCAAATCCACAGTTCTGAGAACAGCTCATTCTTTCCATCTGGACGTCATTCATTCATTCCAGTACGTTGCTTCTTGTTTTTAACGTTCGTTCACAGTCAACACATGTGAATGTGAATCACCCAAGGCATGTTTTATAACCTCAAACACTCTTTGAAACCCCACTGTGACCATTCAGAGTCAATCTGTCCATTAAATACTCTATGAAAATAATCTCAGTGTTAGATAAGAGAACATTGGGTTTTAAATCAGTGTATCCGAATACAATAAATGACAAAATCAGAGCGCGTCTCTTTGCATCTGCAGTGTTATTAAGATCTCACAGGTGATGGAGTAACGTTAAACAGACATTTCATTAGTAATGTACGCAAGCTGTTTCCGTAGGGGATGTTTTTTTACATGTAGACATGTCTTGCTGGTCAAGTCTGGATTGATGTGAAAACAGTCAGTGCGTTTTGCTTTGTCGACATTTTGCCGTGATTTCCAGAGGACCACCATGAATGTTACTTTTGTTCTTAAAGCAGCAGCTTGCCTCTCTCTCTCTCTCTTTTTACACTGATATTTATTTATTTTCTATTTAAGGCTTGCCTAATATGCTTAACATTTTTCACATGTATTTCTGATACATTAAAGCCATGTGTGAATAATTTTATTGGTGTGTATGGTGTAACAAAAGCACATATTAATAAACTATGTTGTATCTTTTATGACTTTCTAGTGTTATTTTTGCCTTTTCTGTTTGCGTGAAATATTTGTATACATACACACACACGCACACACACACACATTTGCTTGAGCGCATTATTCTTTCTCTCTCTCTCTCACACACACTATAAATAAATACAATATATATAAATACATATACTGTACACACAATTATATATAAATATATATATATATATAAATATATATATATATATATAATATATATATATATATATATATATATATATATATATATATATATATATATATATATATATATATATATATATATATAATTTATATATGTATATATTTACATATGTATATATTTATATATATGTGTGTATGTGTGTGTGTGTGTGTGTGTGTGTGTGTATTGTATATATATTGTATTTATTAATAGTGTGTGTGTGTGTGTGTGTGAGAGAAAGAGAGAATAACGCGCTCAAACAAATGCTAAAATAAAATAAAATGTAGGCTTTAATATTTATCGTTGTTGAGGGCTTTTATTATGAAGCGCGGCTCTTGCAGCCGCCGTCTTTTGCCTTTTCGTTTACCTGAAAAGTTTATATATTAATGTACATTTGTATAATACGCGCAAACAAATGCTAAAATTAAATGAAATAAAATGTACGTTTGTACATTTGTCTGGCGCTTTGATAATATGTATTGTTGTTGAGGGCTTTTATTTTGAAGCGCGTCTCTCGCGGCCGCCATGTTCCTGTCTGGTTGCTGTGATGGAGACGAGGCGCTTCGGATTTTAAACTTTCTGTTTTTTTTTATTTTAAAAATAGTCTGCAATTCTCAGTATCACGGACATAAAGCACCAGAGCTCTACAATCACACGATGCTTTAAAACACCGCAGAACCGAGGGTGTTATAGAACAGGTGAGGATTAAACTAATCGCGTTAAATGATCAATAATTATTAGAATTATTGCATTTCATATTCGTTATACTTGCTTTTTAATTAACTGATAATGTACTCTTGGGTTGTTTTATTTAGTTATTTATTGTACTCTGTTGGCGTAGCATGCGTTTTTGTTAGATAACGTTATAGAGAATAACTAAAGCCTGTTTATATCTGCGTTTATGTATTTATTAACAAAGAGCAGCGATTTAAGCGTTTTTCTATGGGAGACAAAAATACTTGTGTCGGTGCTATGAAATGTTTATTTACTAAGCAGTAATTTTATTGGCAAGTAGATGTGATTTGAGAAACGTGCTGTTTTCTAAAGTTTTAATTTGGAGTAATTTATTGAGATGAATTAAAGGCCCGTGTCCGCCCCAGTGCGCGCTCTGCTGTCACGCCGCCGTCACCATGGCGACCACGGGGCTGCGCATCGGAGATCAGCTGGTGCTGGAGGAAGACTATGATGAAAACTACATCCCATCTGAGCAAGGTTATGACACATCATAATTCATAACTGCCACTAGAATTAATGCTTTTATGAGAAAGTATTAGGATTTTCTGGCATGATTGCTGTTCATAATACTGCATTCAGTATTATATTGCATTGTGACATATTTTCATGACAATTAATCACAAATGCTCATCAGAAAGGAGTTTGTCTATCGTTAGTCACCGTTTTATTGTTATAGTCAACATTATAGTTACAGTCATCGCTATTACACTCATCGCTATTATCATCGTTACAGTCAACGTTACACTCATCGCTATTGTTATCATCGTTACAGTCAACGTTACACTCATCGCTATTGTTGTCATCGTTACAGTCAACGCTACACTCATCGCTATTGTTATCATCGTTACAGTCAACGTTACACTCATCGCTATTGTTATCATTAGTCAACGCGTTACACTCATCGCTATTATCATCGTTACAGTCAACGTTACACTCATCGCTATTGTTATCATCGTTACAGTCAACGTTACACTCATCGCTATTGTTCGTTACAGTCAACGCTACACTCATCGCTATTGTTATCATCGTTACAGTCAACGTTACACTCATCGCTATTATTATCACCATTACAGTCAACGTTACACTCATCGCCATTGTTGTCATCGTTACAGTCAACGCTACACTCATCACTATTGTTATCATTGTTACAGTCAACGTTACACTCATCGCTATTGTTATCATCAGTCAACGTTACACTCATTGCTATTATCATCATTACAGTCAACGTTACACTCATCGCTATTGTTATCACCATTACAGTCAACGTTACACTCATCGCCATTGTTGTCATCGTTACAGTCAACGTTACACTCATCGCTATTGTTATCATCGTTACAGTCAACGTTACACTCATCGCTATTGTTATCATCAGTCAACGTTACACTCATCGCTATTGTTATCACCGTTACAGTCAACGTTACACTCATCGCTATTGTTATCATCGTTACAGTCAACGTTACACTCATCGCTATTGTTATCATCGTTACAGTCAACGTTACACTCATCGCTATTGTTATCATCAGTCAACGTTACACTCATCGCTATTGTTATCATCAGTCAACGTTACACTCATCGCTATTGTTATCATCGTTACAGTCAACGTTACACTCATCGCTATTGTTATCATCGTTACAGTCAACGCGTTACACTCATCGCCATTGTTATCATCAGTCAACGTTACACTCATCGCTATTGTTATCATCAGTCAACGTTACACTCATCGCTATTGTTATCATCGTTACAGTCAACGTTACACTCATCGCTATTGTTATCATCGTTACAGTCAACGTTACACTCATCGCTATTGTTATCATCGTTACAGTCAACGTTACACTCATCGCTATTGTTATCATCGTTACAGTCAACGTTACACTCATCGCTATTGTTATCAACGTTACAGTCAACGTTACACTCATCACTATTGTTATCATCGTTACAGTCAACGTTACACTCATCGCTATTGTTATCATCGTTACAGTCAACGTTACACTCATCGCTATTGTTATCATCAGTCAACGTTACACTCATCGCTATTGTTATCATCAGTCAACGTTACACTCATCGCCTATTGTTATCTTCGTTACAGTCAACGTTACACTCATCGCTATTGTTATCTTCGTTACAGTCAACGCTACACTCATCACTATTTTTATCATCAGTCAACGTTATACTCATCGCCAGGCCACACGGAATCTGTGGAATTTTTTATTTCTCAGAATTTTTAAAAATCTGAATTATGCGGAATGGTTTAAATGTGTAAAAAGGATCAAAGAATATTGAACTGAAAGCATTACAAATAAAATATAACATTTTCACTTCTTAATTTTTATTTAAGGTTTACAATCCAAATAGAACAACCTCTTTTTTAAAAAAAGCTTGATCTCTCTTACTGCTGGCTACATCCACCAAAAGACAGATTAAATATTGCTTTATCAATTGTATTGTTGATTTTAAAATATCACTCTCACTAAAAAAGTTCACATTAATAAGCGCAGCCTACTACCCTCACAATAACCCGTTCTCAAATGACGGCACTGCAAATCTGCTAATCTGGGTTATCATCAGTCGATCGCTATTGTTATCATCAGTCAACGTTACACTCATCGCTATTGTTATCATCAGTCAACGTTACACTCATCGCTATTGTTATCATCAGTCAAC
>CM040911.1:51607577-51817577 GCA_023029165.1 Gobiocypris rarus
TATATATTAGGGCGGGACTCGATTAAAAAATTAATCTAATTAATTAGAGGCTTTGTAATTAATTAATCGAAATTAATCGCATTTTAATTGCATATAAATATTTGACCTGAGAACAGTGAGAAGTAATTTTTTCACATGGACTTTTAGTATACCATTGAATAATGACTGAATACATAAGCTTAATCAACAAAATTTTGTTTATTTATTTATGTCCAGCGCTTTTGCGTTGAGGTGATATTTGAGGCTCGATACGCAAATTCCTTTTGCATAGCTTCCACACAACCATGCTCTTGTCGACGCTTCCATCCTTTCGCTTTTTTAAAGCAAAATTTGCCAAGCAAAGCTGTCTCGTCAGCTTCTTCGCTCATGTTCACTGTGGTTTGTTGTGTTCAGAAGTCAAGAACGCTAGTTGGTGTTCCAGTATAATCGGTCCGACTAAACTCTTCATTAAAAACGTTCAGCGATTGCAAAAATAAGTTAAAATTGTTATCAATTTTTGCGTAATTAATCTTAATTAACGCTTAAAGTCACGCAATTAATTAATCTTAATTAACGCGTTAAAGTCCCGCCCTAATATATATATATATAAAACAATCAGGCATAACATTATGACTAGCCGCAGCTGGAACCAGCTTCTAGAAGAGATCAGATGTGCTCCAACAGTAGCCACATTCAAATCTAGACTCAGAACACATCTGTCCAGCTGTGCCTCTATTCCTCTAGACCCCTAAAGGTGTGCTGTGGTATCTGGCACGAAGATGTTAGCAGCAGGTCCTTTAAGTTCTGTATGTTGCAGGTGGGACCTCCATGGATCTGTTTGTTCAGCACATCCCACAGATGCTCGATTGGATTGAGATCTGGGGAATTTGGAGGCCATGTAAACACCTCAAACTCGTTGTTGTGCTCCTCAAACCATTCCTGAAGCATTTGTGCTTTGTGTCAGGAGCATTATCCTGCTGGAAGAGCCACAGCCACCAGGGAATACCGTTTCCATGAAAGGTTGTAAATGGTCTCAGCAATGCTTAGGTAGGTGGGACGTGTCAAAGGAACATCCACATGGATGGCAGGACCCAAGGTTTCCCAAAGCATCACCTCCACCGGCTCGCCTTCTTCCCATAGTGCATCCTGGGGCCATGTGTTCCCCAGGTAAGCCACACGCACCCGGCCTTCCACATGATGTAAAAGAACACGTGATCATCAGACCAGGCCACCTTCTTCCATTGCTCGGTGGTCCAGTTCTGATGCTCACGTGCCACTGTTGGTGCTTTCGGCGGGGTCAGGGGTCAGCATGGGCACCCTGACTGGTCAGCGGCTATGCCGCCCCATACACAACAAACTGTGCTCTGTGTATTCTGACACCTTTCTATCAGAACCAGCATTAACTTCTTGAGCAGTTTGAGCACACGGGCCAGCCTTCGGTCCACACGTGCATCAATGAGCCTGGGCCGCCCATGACCCTGTGGCCGGTTCTCCACTGTTCCTTCCTTGGAGCACTTTTGATAGATCCTGACCACTGCAGACCGGGACACACCACAAGAGCTGCAGTTTTGGAGATGCTCTGACCCAGTCGTCTAGCCATCACAATTTGGCCCTTTGTCAAACTCGGACAAAAATGGACAAAATGTTCACTTGCTGCCTAATATATCCCACCCACTAACAGGAGCCGTGATGAAGAGATAATCAGTGTTATTCACTTCACCTGTCATAATGTTATGCCTGATCGTGTGTGTGTGTGTGTATATATACCTTTTAGGGTTAGCATGTTAAACCCTCATTTAGACAGATAAGTAAATGTGTGTGTGTGTGTTTCAGGACAGTGAGGTCAGTGGGACTGTTCCTCCTGAAGAAAGAACAGAACCTGAACTACAGGATTTGGCTTTATCGAGGGATCACAGTCCAGAACCGCCTTCAGAGGTACCTGTCTGTCTCTCTGTCTATCTCTCTATGTGTCTGTCTCTCTGTGTTTCTGTCTCTCTGTCTAGCTCTCTATGTGTCTGTCTGTCTCTGTCTGCAGTTTATCTGTGTCTTTGTTAAAAATACGCCTGTTTGTTTGAGGGGTTTGCATGTGACCTCACAGCCCGTCTGTCTGTCTGTCTGTCTCTGATCCATCCCTCCACTGTAAGGACTCGTTGCGTGGACGTCACCTCCCCTCCACAGCCGCTTCATGCCCTCTGACCTCAGACGCTGCTGCAGAAGACCAGCTGCTGATGGAAGGCATGAATGACGGTGTGCAGGAGGAGAAACAGTCCGATGAAGAGATCGATGAGCAGATCGAGAGCTTCAGCAGTCCTGAAGAGGAGCAGAGGAACCAGACGGAGGAGAGAACAGAAGAACAGAGAGATCAGACGGAGAGTGAAGATGATGGAGACGAGCAACGAGAAGAACAGGATGAAGCACAGAGACAGGAGGAAGAGGAAGAGGGAAGTGTGTCCTGTGAGGAGGCGGAAGAGAGGCGTTCAGAAGATCAGATGGAGAGTAAAGGTGATGCAAAGACGTCTGGAAGAGAAGAACAGAGGCAGGAGAAAGATGAGATCAACACTGAAGAAGAGGCAGAGGGAAGTGTTTCCCGTGAGGAGGAGGAAGAGGGTCAGAACACAGGGAAACAGAGGAAGATGAACATGAGGAAGAGATGAGAGAGAGAGAAGAGCCGACGGATGCTCAGAGCGACGGAGACAGCAAGGAGATCAGGCGCTTTCAGAACGACAGCCCTCAAATAGAAAAAAGAGAAGAACAGAGGCAGGAGGAAGACGAGATCAACAGTGAAGTAGAGGCTTCCTGTGTGTCCCGTGAGGAGAGAGGCTTTCAGAACAAAGGGAATCAGAGGAAGATGAACACGAGGAGGAGCAGAGAGAGAACGAAGGACCCGCAGAGCCGACAGATGCTCAGGCGCGACAGAGACGTCGAGGAGGTCGAACGCTTCAGAACGACAGCCTCTGCCTCAGTGGAATCCAGTGTGCAGTGAGGTAGGACTGAATGCCCCGCCCCTGCGCACAAACCCCGCCCATCTCAGATGCCCCCGCCTCTGCGCACAAACCCCGCCCATCTCACATGCCCCGCCCCTGCACAAAGCCCACCCATCACACATGCCCCGCCCCTGCCTCTGTTCATGCCGTTCACACTGACTCAACACAATACCCTGCGATACTGACAAAAATATCTAAATATTTTCTGGGATTTTTTTGAGAATTATAATTAGACCACAGTTTGCAAGTATGTCAGCTGACTAATTTTCCATCTAAAATGAATTTTTACCTTTGAAAGGGTAGTTTTTTTTAACCTTATTAGATGTATGAATCATCTTTTATTTCATAATTTAGTTAATAAATCTAAATAAAATTAACAACATCCAATAAAATGATACTTTAAGTATGATTCTATACCTGCCAGTTTATTGAGTGAGTCATTGAATCACTCACACAGCTGATTCGTTCAGACAGCTGATTTGTTCATGAACGAAACAAACGACTCTCTTTATGAATCGATCATTGATTCGTTCATAAACGCTGATTCACTTAGTAACGAAACAACAATTACAGTATAATTGTAGATGAGACACATGCCCACATACAGCACTGGAGTGAAGCGCCTCGCCACAATCTGATGCATTTTTTCAAAGCTTTCATTTATTCTGTGATTCGTTTGTTCATTCTGGTGTGTTGTCTTGTGTTTCTCCTCTTTCATTGATTCATTCATTTATTCGTTCATTGTTTCGTTCATTCATTCTGTAGCGTTGTTCAGTGTTTGTCTCGTCCTATCGCTGCAGAGAGGAGGCGTGTCTCAACACAGTCATGTGACATCATGAGGGTAAAAGCACCCATGTGATGTGTGTCTGATCTCATTAGTCCAGAGCCAATCAGAGCTCCTCTCTGCAGCAGAGCTGAAACTCCCAGCATCCTCCTCTTCCACATATGCTCAATGCAGTGTGTGTGTGTGTATGTGTGTTATCAGTGTGTTAATGCTGCTGTATGGGTGTGTCATGTCATATCCTGTGCCGTGACAGGAATCTGAGGCTGGTGAAGCAGCGGCGTCGTCATCCGCTGATGATGTGCAGGTGTGACCTCATCAACACACACACACACACACACACACACACACACACACACACACACACACACACACACACACACACACACACACACACACCATTTATGCATTTAACAGACAGTCTGGATTGTGTGTCTCATGATGTCCTTCATGTGTTTCCTCAGGCCGGTTTCCGCTCCAAATTCTCAGAGAATGTGTTTGATCTGCTGGATCTGACACCTGCAGTGGTAACACACACACACGCACACACACGCACACACGCACACACACGCACACACACACACACACGCACACACACACACTCACACACACACACACGCACACACACACACGCACACACACACACACACACGCACGCACACACACTCACACACCGATTTAAAGGCTTATTCTGTCTGTCTGTGTGTCTCAGGACAGGAAGGAAGAGGAGGGAAAAGGAGACATGGACAGCTGTGTGGACGTCTCTGTCTCTTCAGACAGGTGATGATAATGATGATGATGGTGATGATGATGATGGTGATGATGATGATGATGTGACTCAAGAGTGACGGCACAAGAGTGTGCCGTCTCTGATCAGCCTGGATTTCTTTACATTTTGGACTGATTGTTTGAATGCATTGTGTCTCGTCTCAGGCGTCTGCTTGAAAATGTGACGTCAGCTCAGACGCCGCAGTCACGGTCCGACACCTCCACGCCCGCAGATGACATCAGCAGAACATCACATGACCAGAGACCACCGACCGCCCGCGGCAGAACCAACACCAGTGATCACGAGAGAGCACAGAGAGAGGAGGAGAAGAGACGAGAAGCTCAGGAGGATGAGGAGCAGCGTGAGCGTGATGAAGAGGAGAGGAGACGGCTGGAGGAAGATGCGGAGAGGCAGATGGAGGAGGAGAGGAGCAGACGGATGGAGGAGACTCAGAGGAGACGGATGGAGGAGGAGAGACGAGAAGCTCAGGAGGATGAGGAACAGCGTGAGCGTGATGAAGAGGAGAGGAGCAGACTGATGGAGGAGACTCAGAAGAGACTGATGGAGGAGGAGAGGAGCAGACTGATGGAGGAGACTCAGAAGAGACGGATGGAGGAGGAGAGGAGCAGACTGATGGAGGAGACTCAGAAGAGACGGATGGAGGAGGAGAGGAGCAGACTGATGGAGGAGACTCAGAAGAGACGGATGGAGGAGGAGAGACGAGAAGCTCAGGAGGATGAGGAACAGCGTGAGCGTGATGAAGAGGAGAGGAGAAGACAGGAGGAGACTCAGAAGAGACTGATGGAGGAGGAGAGGAGCAGACTGATGGAGGAGACTCAGAGGAGACTGCAGCTGCTCAGAGAAGCTCTGATGAAGGACGAGGAAGAAGAGGAGCGCCGGATAAAGGAGGAGAGCGCAGAGCAGCTGAGGTCAGTGTCAGAAATGCTCACAATGCCAGCAAAACACGAGCAGTTTTGCACTAAAACTTGCTCACATACCCGCAAATCACGCTAAAATGACACCAATCACTTGTGTGTGTGTGTGTGTGTTTCAGGGTTTTGAAGGAACAGATACTCAAAAACAGACGAGACGAGGAGGAGCGATTGAACGATGACACACACACACAACTACAACATCTCAGGTACACACACACACACTATATCGACATCAACACACACACACACACTATACACCGATCAGGCATAACATTCTGACCACTGACAGGTGAAGTGAATAACACTGATGATCTCATCATCACGGCTCCTGTTAGTGGGTGGGATATATTAGGCAGCAAGTGAACATTTTGTCCTCAGAGTTGATGTGTTAGAAGCAGGAAAAATGGGCAAGCGTAAGGATTTGAGTGAGTTTGACAAGGGCCAAATTGTGATGGCTAGACAACTGGGTCAGAGCATCTCCAAAACTGCAGCTCTTGTGGGGTGTTCCCGGTCTGCAGTGGTCAGGATCTATCAAAAGTGCTCCAAGGAAGGAACAGTGGAGAACCGGCCACAGGGTCATGGGCGGCCCAGGCTCATTGATGCACGTGTGGACCGAAGGCTGGCCCGTGTGCTCAAACTGCTCAAGAAGTTAATGCTGGTTCTGGTAGAAAGGGGTCAGAATACACAGAGCATCGCAGTTTGTTGTGTATGGGGCGGCATAGCCGCTGACCAGTCAGGGTGCCCATGCTGACCCCTGACCCGCCAAAGCACCAACAGTGGCACGTGAGCATCAGAACTGGACCACCGAGCAATGGAAGAAGGTGGCCTGGTCACGTGTTCTTTTACATCACGTGGATGGCCGGGTGCTTGGCTTAGTGTCAGATACCACAGCACAACTTCAGGGGTCTAGTGGAGTCCATGCCTCGACGGGTCAGGGGGACCAACACAATATTAGCTCATAATGTTATGATCGGTCTATCAACATCAGCACGCTCACACACACACACATCCATCTTGCATGTGTGTACAGGGCTGAGAATGAGGCGAAAATCCAGGACCTGCGCTCAGAGCTGGAGGCGGAGCGGGAGAGGCGGAGACTAAGAGAAGGCGGGATCTCGAGCACCTGAGGGAGGAGTCAGAGGAGGAGCTCCGGGCAGAGAGGAGGAGGCTACAAGAGATGAAGGAGGAGCAGCTGACCTCCATCAGAATGCAGGTGTGTGTGTGTCTGTCTGTGTGTGTGTCTGTGAGTGTGTCTGCGTTAACGCTCTTGTGTTTTTTCAGGCTAAACTGAGCGACTCGCAGAAGAATTTAAGGAGTCAACGACCAGAGCAACCTTTAGCAGAGTACCAGAGAGAGGTACAACACACACACACACACACACACACTTCTCTCACACAAACTCTGGTGACATATGCAGGATTCTCCAATCATTTAGTGCACTTAAACTCCGCCCCTCATCTGCATACACTTCTGAGAGCCACGCCCATCTAATCAGCAAGTCCCGCCCTACATTTATAATCTGTAACACCCTGATATACGTCACAATACAGAATCTGCTTTGGTTTCATCCTGAATTTAATTGTGCAGCAATAGCTGGAGTGTGTGTGTGTGTGTGTGTGTGTGTGTGTGTGTGTGTGTGTGTGTGTGTGTGTGTGTGTGTGTCAGCTTACAGATGTGCTGCAGGAAGTACGTGAGGAAGTTGAGAGAGATCACAGAAGGAAACTAGAACAACTGAAAGAGGAACATCGACATGAACTACAGAACCTCAGAGAAACACACCTGGAGCAGGTAAAACACACGCACACACACACACACACACCACAGCTGTATTATTATTGAAGTGTCGTCTCATCCAATCACTGGCTGTGTGTGTGTGTGTGTGTGTGTGTGTGTGTAGGAGAGCAGGGAGAGGGAGCGTCTGCTAAACTCTTTTCAGGAGGAGAGAGACGCTGTGACCTCTAAACACACAACACAACTACACAAACTACAGCACACACTGGAAACACAACTGCAGGAGACGCGCAGGACACACTCACTGAAGGTCAGAACAACACACACACAAGCACACACACACACTCACTCACTCACACAACATACACACATACACACACACACACACACACACACTCACGCTCACTCACACACACCCAATGATGATTCCAGCGACTGCTTCCAGCTGATGAACGAAAAATAACACTAGCTATGTTTCCATCCTCTTATTTTGATCTGCTGTGTGTGTGTGTGTGTGTGTGTGTGTGTGTGTGTGTAGGAAGCAGCGTTACAGGAGTGGATGGAGAAGCTGGAGATACAAACCAAAGAACTTCAAGCTCAAGAGGCTGCTCTTCAGTCACAGGTGCAGTGTGTTTACTTCACATGAGATGTTCACTGGAGTTTTACAGGAATACTCACTGATCATCATCATCAGGCATCAGAACTGAAGAAGAGGAGACAGCAGCTGTGTGAGGAAGAGGAGGATGTTCAGAGAGGATTAGAGGTATGTGTGTGAGTGAGACTGTGCTGTCTGATACAGTCAGGAGTGTGTATGAATGTGTGTGTGTGTGCAGTCTCTCCCTCGGCTGCTAAAGGAGCGGGACGAGCTCCACGAGGAGCTGCAGAGGATGAGAGCAGATCTTCAGAGAGAGAGACAGGAGAGAGAGAGACAGAGAGAGGAGAGCGGCAGGATGATGGAGGAGAGACAGCAGCTGGAGACCAGACTCACACTCCTGCAGGACAGATGTGAGCAGCTCAGCTCCAGAGTCAGGTGACACACACACACACACACACACATATGCACACACACACATACACATGCACACATTCACATACATACATATACACCACAAATAGACGTACACACACACACACATTCTCACACACTCACATACACAATTATTCACACACGCGCACACAATCATTTACACGCACACTTACACACTCATACACTCTCACACGTACATGCACAAAATCACACACACTCATACACACACATTCACACTTGCACACACACTCAAACACACACACAAACACAAACACTCATATATACTCACACACACACGCTCATACACTCTCACACACAAAATCACACACACACACACTCATATATACTCACACACACACACACTCATATATACTCACACACACACACACTCATACACTCTCACACATACACACACTGAATCAGTGTTGATTTCAATCAATTCAATAATCTTGTCAATTTTCCATAAATTCCTCAAATATGATCAATCAGGTGAGCAGCTCAACAGAAGACAGGAGTCAGTGTTCAGCTCAAGCGTTCTCGTCCAATATGTGTATGTGTGTGTGTGTGTGTGTGTGTGCAGTGAGCTGGAGCAGCGGGGCAGAACGGAGAGGGAACACCAGCAGGACGCAGCAGAAGACCAGCAGAAGAAGAGCAGGAGGAAGACAGAGAATGGCCTGCGATTGGAGGATCTGGACGCACCTGTGGTGCGGTCAGGAGACGCCAGCGACGCCAGTGCAGACGAGTATGTGCCTATCTAGACTAACATCACGACCTCCAAACAAGCATGACAGCTCAGTGGGTTGAGTGTGTGTGTCTCTCTCTCAGTGTGAGGCAGTATATGTGGAATGAGAGCGTGTCTCTCCTCAGGGCGCGGCAGTTTCTGGAGCGGCAGAGCGTTCACGTGTCCGACAGACAGGCGGCGCTGCGGGCGGCTCACAGCAGTCTGAAGGACCCAGCGCCCGGCAGCTCGACACAGCAGCTCTACCACAACCTGCAGCAGGTGTGTGTGTGTGTGTGTGTGTTCAGAGTCAGACCTTTATTACATTCATAGAGCCTGTGTGTGTGTGTGTGTGTGTGTGTGTGTGTGTGTGTGTGTGTGTGTGTGTGTGTGTGTGTGTGTGTGTGTGTTCAGAGTCAGACCTGTATTACATTCATAGAGCCTGTGTGTGTGTGTGTGTGTGTGTGTGTGTGTTCAGAGTCAGACCTGTGTCTGCAGTCATTATTACATTCATAGAGCCTGTGTGTGTGTGTGTGTGTGTTGTGTGTGTGTGTAGGAGGTGAGGGATCTAGCCGAGCTGAGGGAGACGCTTCACAGGGGTCAAACGCTACTGAAAGAAAAAGAGGAGAAACTCAACCAGCTCGAAACTTCACTGACTGAGGAGGTACAACACACACACACACACATACACACACAATCATCCATATTGCCATATAATTTCTTCAGCCGACAAATTCTGTGACATTATACAGTAAATTCCATAAACATTTTCTATCCCCTACACTGCCATGCCTAAACCTACCCATCACACACACACACACACATACACACACACTGCCCTGCCCACCTAAACCTACCCATCACACACACACACACACACACACACACACACACACACACACACACACACACACACACACACACACACGTTTGTTTTTGTGAAATGTGGGGACATTCCATAGGCATAATGGTTTTTATACCGCACAAACCATATTTTCTATCCACACACACACTGCCCCTGCCCCTAAACCTACCCATCACACACACACACACACACACACACACAGTGTGGACATGGGGAACGTCCTCATATTTCACCCTCTTTTTGTAATACCTTTGTCATACCCATGTCATTATACACATTTGTGTCCTGATATTTCACAAAAACATGCCCACACTCACACACACACACACACACACACACACACACACACACACACACACACACACACACACACACACACACACACACACACACTCTCTCTCTCACTTCTAGCAAACGCTAAACAGTTAGTTCATGCATTCATGAGCTCAAGGCTAGATTATTGTAATGCTCTACTGGGTGGTTGCCCTGCTCGCTTAATAAACAAACTCCAGCTGGTCCAAAACGCAGCAGCTCGAGTTCTTACTATAAACAGGAAGTGTGATCACATTAGCAGGTTCTGTTAACTTATTTCTAGAGATGCTGTACAGCCAAAACAATGTCTCTTCCATTAACTTCCTATTATCACTGTAAAGCTGCTTTAAAGCTATCTGTATTGTAAAAAGCACTATATAAATAAACTTGATTTGACACACACACACTCTCACTCGCACACACAAAATGCCCCTATTGTTATATTACGTAGTATGTAATGCTGTGTGTATTAGAGCTGTTTGTGAATGTAAAATATCTGAAAGATCAAAGTTTAGATAAATTGAGTTTTTGTCTCCTAAAAGAAAGAAGTGATTCTGAGCTGAAACGAGTTGTCAGTAATTCAGTCTCACTTCCTGCTGAACATACGTAGGTTTGTAACTAATTTGCATAATGCCCTCCTGTGGTCCTCATTGGCTGAACAGTACTCTTTGCCCCGCCCTCAAACACTGTAGTTGTCTCTGAGACTGGAAGAGTTTGGTTGGTATTGTTCATGTGGAGAAGACGCTGTTTTCTGCTGCCAAAGCAAATCCACTGCGATTGATGCGGCAAAACCCACGCCATCGTTACTGTTATTAACACTCTCAGGAAGGCCGGGATAAGAGAGACTGAAAGTGTTTTTTTAGCTTGGGTGCATGTAAACCTATAGGAAAACCTGTAAGACGCCAAAACAAAATTAGGATCCTTTAAAATGGCGTCATGGTGTCACTTTAATGTTCATGTTCATGTTTCACGAGTGTCTGATCGTCTGTCAGTTCCAGTGAAGGTGCAGCAGTTGGCCGACTCTCTGCAGCTGATCTCAGGTCAGCTGAACTCTGTGTTAGGAGCTTTGGGTTCACTGTCCCACAAACAGGCTCCGCCCACTCTGACCACACCTCTACCACCCCGTCTCTCGTGGGCGTGGCCTGTAAACCCCTCCCCCTTGCTGTCCAATGGACTCGCACACAGACCCACAGACTCACTGCAGAACCGCTGGCTGGGCCTGAGCACAGGTGAGATCCACACACACACACACACACACACACACTCGCCATCACCTGCTCGTCTTCTGAACATCATCTCTGCTTCCACAGAATCCAGCAGAGCTCACATGACTTACTCAGGATACACAGCACCAAGGTAAGCGCGCACACACCAGTCTTCCACAGTCATATATTGGGTGTAAATGGCTGTTATCTTGTGTGTTTGTTTGTGTGTGTGTGTGTGTGTGTGCAGTCTGTCGAGTCTGCGTCCATCAGCAGAGGTCGAGGGTCAGCGTCTGCAGGGTCTGATTGAAGGAAACAAACGCTGGTTGGAGGCTCAACGGAAAAACCGCAACATGTATCCTTACAGGAGAGCGTGTTTATTTCTAAAGAACTGGTTGGGGAGGTTGAAATCGGGGGGCCTCGAGAATCATCTCTTTCTCCCCTGAACACACACATACTGGAGTAAACATGTATTTCTCACGCAGTGAATGAGCTGCTCTCTGTCTCGTGCTGTTTTCCTGAGCATCACACACAGTCCTCTGTTCCCAAACCTCAGGACCGGGTCCAGCGGCGGCGGGTTAGTTCAGCTCAGCCTCGACGACAACAACCAGATTAAAGTCCATCATCACACACACACACACACACTCGCCAGATTCTAGAGCAGCTCGTGTGTCTCTCAGGAAAATCACCAGCGGTTATATGAGCAGTGAGAGAGCCCGACTGTGCATTTATAGTTTGTCTACATTTTCATTTGTATAGCTGTGTGCAGATCTCATTTATACAGTATTTTTGTAAACAATTAGGCTGTTATCTGTGTTTGTTTGTGTGTGTGTGTGTGTGTGTGTGTGTGTGTGTGTGTGAGACTATTTGTGTCGCTAATTGTTTCTCAGTCTGTAAGCAACTAAACACAATGCCTTTGCACCTGTGCAGGTGCGTCAGTCTATAATTCCTGTAGTTCAGTGATGTATCTAGTGCACAGATGCAGCTTTAACACTAGAAATGATCCTTAGCTGGTTCAGTTTCATTAATGTGACGGATATCCAGTGTATAAAACGAATGCACACTGGTGAAAAGTGCCTGCCAAATGCTTACAAGTTAAATAAGTGCGTTAAAAAAATGGTGCATTAAATATATACACTCACCTAAAGGATTATTAGGAGCACACACTAATACTGTGTTTGACCCCCTTTCGCCTTCAGAACTGCCTTAATTCTACGTGGCATTGATTCAACAAGGTGCTGAAAGCATTCTTTAGAAATGTTGGCCCATATTGATAGGATAGCATCTTGCAGTTGATGGAGATTTGTGGGATGCACATAAAGGGCACGAAGCTCCCGTTCCACCACATCCCAAAGATGCTCTATTGGGTTGAGATCTGTTGACTGTGGGGCCATTTTAGTCCAGTGAACTCATTGTCATGTTCAAGAAACCAATTTGAAATGATTGGAGCTTTGTGACATGGTGCATTATCCAGCTGGAAGTAGCCATCAGAGGATGGGAACATGGTGGTCATAAAGGGATGGACATGGTCAGAAACAATGCTCAGGTAGGCCGTGGCATTTAAACCATGCCCAATTGGCACTAAGGGGCCTAAAGTGTGCCAAGAAAACATCCACACCATTACACCACCACCACCAGCCTGCACAGTGAAAACATCCCCACACCATTACACCACCACCACCAGCCTGCACAGTGAAAACATCCCCACACCATTACACCACCACCACCAGCCTGCACAGTGAAAACATCCCCACACCATTACACCACCACCACCAGCCTGCACAGTGGTAACAAGGCATGATGGATCCATGTTCTCACACACCACCACAACCACCACACCATTTTAGTACACACAGAAACCAATGCACAGTGAAAACACCCACACACACCATTACACCACCAGCCTGCACATCCCCCACACCATTACACCACCACCACCAGCATCCCCACACCATTACACCACCACCACCAGCCTGCACAGTGAAAACATCCCCACACCATTACACCACCACCACCAGCCTGCACAGTGAAAAACATCCATTACACCACCACCACCACCAGCCTGCACAGTGAAATAAGGCATGATGGGTCACACCATTACACCACCACCACCATTCCTCAGTGAAAACATTGAATGTCTACCAGCCTCAGACCAGCCATTTTTCCAGTCTCACCACTGTCCATTTGGTGCACAGTGTTTCCCCACACACCATTAGTGAGCCACCACCCTTCAGTGCTGTAGCCCATCAGTAATTGTGTGTGTTGCATGGGTCCATGTTCTCATTCTGTTCACGCATCGGTTTGACTCTACCATCTGAATGTCTCAGTCAGAAGTTGACTCTATCAGCTTGAATCATTTTCCCATTCTTCCTCCTGCATCCAATTTTCTCCCACAGGCTGATTTGATGTTTTTCCTTTCACACCATTCTTTGTGAAACCCTAGAAATGGTTGTGCGTTGAAAATCCCAGTAACTGAGCAGATTGTGAAACACTTAGACAGCCAGTCTGGCACCAACCACATTCTCAAAATTGCTTAAATCCATTCTTTGTAAACCCTAGAAATGGTTTGGAGTTCAGATTGTCTTGACCAGTCTGGCACCAACACCCCTAAAATTGCTTAAATCCTTTCTTTCCCATTCTGACATTCAGTTTGGAGTTCAGGAGATTGTCTTGACCATTAATGGACCACAAAATGAGCATTGAAGCAACTGCCATGTGATTGGTTGATTAGATAATTACATTAATGAGAAATTGAGCAGGTGTTCCTTATAATCCTTTAGGTGTGTATCTTTTGTTAGCTTCTGCATTTGCTACTGTTAACGAATGAAGTTCCCTCCATTTCTATCTCACACTGATTATTACACTCTCAGGTACTGATTATTATCACACAGCTTTAATGACATAAACACCATTTCAGGTTTGTTTACTACTGGCATGTTTTCTGTAGTTTAAAATTGTGTTTTCATCTAGTGTGTTTATTTCAAGTGTGCTACATCTAGAAAGAGATTAATGACTGATATTTGCCACCTCTATCAAAAACTCATATGAATTAATGTCTTAACATCTTCCAAACAACATGACAAAAAGTGCTGTGGCTGTACCGTGATGGACAGCACTTGCAAGTCACCTACTTGCTAGACCGATGCTAAAGATAGCAGGAGGGTGGTCTTAAACAAAAGTGGCCGTATTTTAGCCGACTGTAGTGGCTCGAAGGGAGGCCCTAAGGTCCCATGTGGGGATGGTAAGGCCCTGTTTTAAAAAAAGGAGCAACCAGGTTGTTCCTGCCTAGAGACTGGCCAGCGACAGGAGCATAGTATGTTGCTATAGCCACCACACAGACTTTGAGCATACGGCCCGTGTCCATCAGCTCTTGTAGAAAAGACAGGAAGTTGGGTCATTGGAGGTTCTGAAGACGGACTTCAATAAAGACTGATGAAAACGGTACACAACACATGGCCGTGACAAGGACCATCGTGTCCGGACCTGAAAGGTTAAGAAGATTATTTGCTGTAAATGAAAGGTTAATGTCTTGGTGTAATGAACAGAGTGGATCTTCTGTCAGACAACATCTCCAAGAAACTACGCACAATATGATAGAAGTGTGGATGTAGGACAATAGAGACTGTCTATTCCCCCGATTAGTCAGGTCAAACTATAAATCTATAGGATCAAGAACAAAATCTGATAGTGATTAAACCAGAAAATCTCAAAATTAGTGAACAAAGGCAATTTCTAATGCTTGGGCTTCTAAACATTAGATTGCTCACGCCCATGGCGGTTATTATAATGATCACAGATAATAGTTGTGATGTATTCTGCCTTATTGAAACCTGGCTTAAACCTAATGATTATTTTGGTCTTAATGAGTCTACTCCACCAGGATACTGTTATAAGCACGAACCCCGTCTGATTGGTCGTGGCGGCGGTGTTGCAACAATCTATAGAGATATTCTTAATGTAACTCAGAGAACAGGACACAGGTTTAATTAATTTGAAGTGCTTGTGCTAAATGTTTCGCTCTTAGATACAAGAAAAAAATATCTTGCTTTGGCTACCTTGTATAGATCTCCAGGGCCCTATGTTGAATTCTTAAAAGAGTTTGCAGATTTTCTCTCCGACTTATTGGTCAACGTCGATAAAGCATTGATTTGTTGGAGATTTTAACATTCACGCAGATAATACAAATGGGCTAGGGTTAGCTCCGTTGTGCTCTTTCTTGCAAACAAATTATATCTATGAAAAGATATCACTGAACATTTATTTAACCATAGCAAAAGTACATTTCTTACTGAAGTTTATTTTTCATCTCTGTTTTTGTGTGTTTGTGTGTGTTTATTTAAAAATAAGACAAATCTGATATGATTAATCTTCTCTCTGTTCTTTATCAGTTGAGATTGTTAACGCTGATCTAACATTAGTCGCGGTTAATCCCAGGTGTGGTGTGTGTAACACTGCGTTACAATCAGCCCCTATTAGAGCTACACTATTATATTCCATACTTTATGAATTCTTGTGAGAAACCATGAGAAAAGGGTGAATAATGACCGAGAGTCAATGTTCAGAAATTATTTATTATTAATACGTTTTGATCTTTGCTGTATAACTGTTTTTAGCAATGTGATTGTTGTCAAACTCAAAATTTTGTCTATTTTTTATGATAAAAAATGCCATTATTTTATTTCAAAAAGTGAATAATTATATTTTATTGAAAAAATATTTTAGTTTGTCTTAGATATTTTTTTGATTATATCAGATGGCATGTTAAGCTATCATATGCTCATGTTATGATGCACCTATGGGGCATGTTGTCACATTTCACTTCCATTCTTTTGGGGTAAATCAAGAAAAAAATACACACTGTATTAATGAAACAAAACCACATGATCGTACTAGATGTGTGTGCAATTAATGTCGGGAAAAATAAATACTCTGAACCCCAAGAGGATTTACACAAACTAAGAAAGTCAAAAAGCGTTAGAATGTGCCTCACTCTACCCTATTTATTTTATCTGTAAGTGTCATCTCTTTATACAGGACTGTCCTATCCATATTTAGCTCTCATTCATTATGATCAATGTATTACTTATTGTAAAACTGTGGTAAAACACAGGGTTTTAAATATCTAAGTAGGCTAAATGACAAAATGCCAACAAATGGCCGCTTTTATCATGTTGCGTTCTCGCTAGTTTCCTGGGATTTCTGTTTGATTGGTTTTCTGATAAAACTTCCATTTGTTGGTGAAATGATGGGTTTGTGTGACATTGTTCCAGAGAGGCGTGTTATGACAGGATTTTGTTATAAATATGGTGGAGACGCAGTGGGGTTTTGGGCTCGGTGCTGCAGGTCTGAGGCTATTAGCCCAGCCCGGCCCGTTGAAAGCTCTGGCTCGTGCAACTGGTCTGTTCTCTGCGTTGTGTTGTGTGTGTGTTAGAAAAGAAAAACAGGACAGCATTCACAGTTTCGCTGATCTTTTATCTGATGAACAAATAAATACAAACAGCCTCTTAATGCATGAGAGTCCAATGCATCACCAATGCAAAGAGGAAAATAAATCACATTAAACAAGAAATAAAATGTAACAGAAAATATATCTGATGAGGAACAAATAAAACAGCCTCTTATGCATTTTTGAGTCACACCCTTTCCTAAAAATGAATATGATGTACACCTTTCACCATGTGCTTCATTTCTACTTTATAAGACAAATTTAACTCAAAAAGAGTAAAATAACAAAAATAACCACACAGATGAGTAAAATAAGAATATATACATACATTGGAGCAAAAATATAAGTATAAAAGCAACAATTAAAATAAAAAAGATTAACAAGAGCCCAAAATAACCTCACCTCTCCAGTTCAAACCCTCTTCCAGGACTCGAACTCTCGGTCTGCGCACATGAGCCATCGCCTAATGAGGAGGATAAAGGCTGCAACCCCTAGCGTAAGTCACTAGAACGTCTCTTGAGATCAGAGGAGTGAGGTTTACTCGCACAGCGACTACTAGCTGAAGGAGGCTAAAGGCTGCAACCCCTAGCGTCAGTCGCTAGAGCATCTCTTGAGGTCAGAGGAGTGAGGTTTACTCACACAGCGACTACTTGCTGAAGGAGGCTAAAGGCTGCAACCCCTAGCGCCAGTCGCTGGAGCATCTCTTGAGATCAGAGGAGTGAGGTTTACTCACACAGTGACTACTTAGCTGATGGAGGCTAAAGGCTGCAACCCTAGTGTCAGTCGCTAGAGCGCTCTTGAGATCAGAGGAGTGAGGTTTACTCACACAGTGACTACTAGCTGAAGGAGGCTAAAGGCTGCAACCCCTAGTGTCAGTCGCTAGAGCGTCTCTTGAGATCAGAGGAGTGAGGTTTACCCGCACACAGTGACTACTAGCTGAAGGAGGCTAAAGGCTGCAACCTCTAGCATCAGTCGCTAGAGCGTCTCTTGAGATCAGAGGAGTGAGGTTTACTCACACAGTGACTACTAGCTGAAGGAGGCTAAAGGCTGCAACCCCTAGCGTCAGTCGCTGGAGCATCTCTTGAGATCAGAGGAGTGAGGTTTACCCACACAGCGACTACTAGCTGAAGGAGGCTAAAGGCTGCAACCCCTAGCGCCAGTCGCTAGAGCGCCTCTTGAGATCAGAGGAGTGAGGTTTACTCACACAGTGACTGCTAGCTGAAGGAGGCTAAAGGCTGCAACACTCTAGAGTCAGTCGCTGGAGCATCTCTTGAGATCAGAGGAGTGAGGTTTACCCGCACACAGTGACTATTAGCTGAAGGAGGCTAAAGGCTGCAACCCCTAGTGTCAGTCGCTAGAGCGTCTCTTGAGATCAGAGGAGTGAGGTTTACTCACACAGTGACTACTAGCTGAAGGAGGCTAAAGGCTGCAACCCCTAGCGTCAGTCGCTGGAGCATCTCTTGAGATCAGAGGAGTGAGGTTTACCCGCACACAGTGACTACTAGCTGAAGGAGGCTAAAGGCTGCAACCCCTAGCCAGTCGCTGGAGCATCTCTTGAGATCAGAGGAGTGAGGTTTACTCACACAGTGACTACTAGCTGAAGGAGGCTAAAGGCTGCAACCCCAGTGTCAGTCGCTAGAGCGTCTCTTGAGATCAGAGGAGTGAGGTTTACTCACACAGTGACTACTAGCTGAAGGAGGCTAAAGGCTGCAACCCCTAGCGTCAGTCGCTGGAGCATCTCTTGAGGTCAGAGGAGTGAGGTTTACCCGCACACAGTGACTACTAGCTGAAGGAGGCTAAAGGCTGCAACCCCTAGTGTCAGTCGCTAGAGCGTCTCTTAAAATCAGAGGAGTGGGGTTTACTCACACAGCAAATACCGTTACATTCGCACTGGCCCGACAGTGGAAAAGCAGCTAATGAGCTCATTGTTTCTGTTTCTTTGTTTCTTTCATTGTTTAAATGAATACATTGTTAGCTAACTGCATGATTTAAATATGTACTGAAATACCACTTCGACACAATCTCCTCTGATAACAAATCACTCTAAACTGTAATGTAGACACATGCATTTTCTATAAGCTAAACTTGTTGCTTGAATGCTATACAGTTTCATGGAAAATGAACTGAGATATAGTTTATAGTAATGACCATAGTTTATAGTAATGACCATAGCTCAGAGTTTAGCTCCATAACTCTATAGATCGCTATGTGCCTGATTCTGCTACTACAGCATGAATAAATGGTTAATAATGAACAAATATGAACAAATACTGTATCAAATGTATTGCTCAGTTACATGAAACCTTGTTCAGCATTACCCTAAAAACAATGTTTTGTCTGATAGAGATAAATTATATTGTTGATAAAAATTGTTTAGTAAACTTGATTGACCAATTTAGCAACACACAGACACAGCTTTATCTATTAAAACATTTAATCAGTTTTTAATTCAGTTTGGATTAAATTCTTCAAGGGCTTGGGTTCAAAAGTTAAAGAAAGAAAGAAAAACCCCACACAAGGGGTCCCCCTCGGTAGAGATTGCGTTCAGAACGCGGTGGAAATCGCGTTCGCGGGGTCACTGTGGTGCGATCGAAAAGGGCACTTTCACTTTCACTTTCACTTTCACTTTCAAAGGGGCAGGGGCTCGAGCACCCCGCCCCGCCTTGTGCACGCCATTGACCTGTAACCTCCTCATTGTGAATAGCTAATTTTTATTTGGTCATGAAAAATGAAGATTATTAAAATAGTCTCGATGTTTTTGCTAAAACAACATTTTTAATCAAAAATATTATTTGCTCTGCTATTGATTTTTTTTTTTTTTACATATAATTTCTACAGCCTTTGAAAAAATCCTCTCACAAGGGACACTTGTTGCTGGCAAGCACAAATATGTTTTAGCAAGTTCATACAAATGAGGGAAAATTACTGCTATCACACAATCACTGCAAGTCGGACAAATTTTCTAACCGGCGATATGCACTGCTTCAAGTCAGCCGCCGATCGTTCTGCGCATCGCTACAGCAAGTCGAACAAGCCTTTCGTTTAGCCATAGTCACGCGGCATGGGTGTTTCGAAACATCTGCGCCTCGGGATCTCGAGTTTCGCGTCAGCTGTCCCTACATTTAAGATGGAAAACATGAATACGAAACGGAAAAAACAGAGCTTTAAAGTGTTTAATAGAAGCGTTTGTCAGAGTTTAATCAGGAATGTCCGTGTGTGTTTCTGATGTTAAAGCTGGAGGATTGGAGAAGCTGTATCTTGTGAAAGTTTGATCGAGGTGAGTGTTCATGTGTGTGACTTCCTTTAATATCAATCTCTGGAGGACATTTTGAGGGATTGTTTGATATGAAATCTTTAATGAAGGGTTTCTTTTGTGTTTGGTGATGTGTGTGTGATTCTTCAGAGGTTTAACAGCAGATGTGTAAACATGAGTGAATGAGCTTGAGTTCACAGTCACGTGATCCTTTCCTCACACACTCCAGATGTGTGCAGATAAATGATGAAGGATGTTTAATGTAATCATTTAATTTAGTGTGTGATGTTTGTTCATTCAGAGTCAGTGGAGGAGCTCAAACTCATCAGATTCTCCTGCAGCTTCATCATGGCTGATCCACAAGGATCCACAGATGGAGATTTCTCTCCAGGACGGAGGTGCTTTCAACACACACTGATCAATATTGAGTTACATCACAGATAAAGATCTCACAGATCACTGAACAAGTTTAAAGAAAAAATATATAATTTTCTACAAATGTAATATAAATTACATTTTTAATATATATATATTTTTTAAATTATAAATATATAATAAAAAAGATACATTTTTGACCCCCCCCCCACATACACACGCACACAAATATTAAAGAAACAGTTTACTGAAGAAATATTCTTTTTTTCCTGTGTTTTTGCTTTAAAGTGTTTTTGTTGAAAGATGAATGTGTTTATATTAATATGGTTCCTCTCATAAAGAATGATCCCAGTAATCTAAAGGATTAAACTGAATCTGTTCTCTGTTCCAGTTCAGTCCAGCAGAAGAGCTCAAACCCAGAGTCCAGCTGTGTGTCTATGAAGAGTGATGGCTCTATGGATCTGCCAGTGAAGTTTAAGAGTGGAGACACACGGCCTGATCTCAGGTATATCATCTCTATAACAGTTATGCTTATTAGGCCTGCTTGATTTGGGGAACATAATCTATTATGTTATTATGTGTTACATGTTAATATGCAGACAGCCTATGACTAAAAACATTAGAAAGGTCTTAAGATTTATTGTAAAAATATAGATATATTATTTCAAAAATCTGTGCTTTTTATCTGTGATATCAATTTCTTAAAGTATATGTCTTTAATATGAAACATGAGCCTCTTCTGCATCCACCGTGGGGAAAACTCCTGTACATTGAAGAAAAACATGGATTGTCATATAAATTTATTAAAAGAGAAGTATTAATTTTCCTATTTTTTTACCCAAACGTTTCATTCATACTGGAAGCCAGAGGGCTCCCTCGAGCAGAAACGCCACATTTGCCTCAGAGAAGTAATATGCTGCGTCCCAGTTCGCCTACTTATACTACGACCTAAAAGTATGTACTCTCGTTGTGAAGAAAAAGTACTTACTTTTGAGTGTGTAGTAGAAGAGTATGCAAGGGATATAGTACTTCTTCATCTTTGTGGACTCTGGTGCTTACATGCATCCCGTCATCGTTTAAACTGCCCTGTCAATCATCGTCACAGTTAAAATCCTCCACATTTAATTTAATGTCCTAACCACAACGGAGAGAAATGTAGTCGCACGTTGAGCTGCCATTCGTGGGTCTTTAATGCAGAGACTCCTCTCATGTGTTTGCAGTTTAAATATAATGATGCATTTAAAAGTTAATGGCCAAACATATCTTTACAGAAGTTCTCAACGCTGAGGATAATATTGAATAAATATCTTTTCATCAGGTTAAATACTGATAATTGCTCACTCATACCCCTTAATCTAACCCTCTCTACTTAACTGCTGGTCTCGGATAACCATCATGTTTGTAGATTTTTTACACTTTTTATCCGCGTTTGTAGTTCTAATCGAATCCTCGTCCAGTGGGTTGTGGGTAATATCAGTCGTTAGAGCCGCCTGCACTTCAAATTCTGACTGGAAATAGTAGACCATCCGGGAATCTTTGGAATACTCTTTTCAACGTACTACGATTTGAGACATACTAATAATTTTTTTCGAATACTGTTTAGTACGGATAGTATACAAATTAGGACACAGACATAGTTTTCAGGAAATCCCTAATGTGAAGCTTGCAGTGAATAAAAAGATAAAAGGATTGATTAAACACGAAGACAATAAACACACAACTGCGCCAATTTCACGAGTTCACACTTACATCAAATTAAATAGAGTAAATATTATGCGTATTTGGCGTGCTGTCCGGGAGGGCCTGGCTCGAATTTTGCCCGAACCCAGAGTACCCCCCCCGTGATGGAAATAGTCTAGAATTAGACTACATATATTAATTTGATGTCTTATGTGAGTTTAATTAAGTGAGGAGAAGGGGTGGTGGAGGGATGCTAAGAAAACAGTCAACGACAGGAAGGTAAATCGGCTGTCTATATACACCTCCTATCATTGATTTTTTAATGAGCTCCTCTTGTGTTCGATTAGGTTTAATTATCTGGGTCTGCTTCCACTTAACAGTTTTAATTTCCTGAATGTGCTTCTCCCGAAATTTGTTTATAAAACATCAATTCACGAGTTCACACTTACATCAAATTAAATAGAGTAAATATTATGCGTATTTGGCGTGCTGTCCGGGAGGGCCTCCGGCTCGAATTTTGCCCAACCCAGAGTACCCCAAAATGCAAGAACAGAGGACAGCCACCAAAACCCCCCCCCCAAATACGCAGATAATTGGTAGGCTGGCGTTTGATGAGCCTGGTTGCTTGGCCCGGAGGGCCTGTTGCTTCAAATGGGAGCTGCTCGCGGCATCGGGCAGATGAGTCCTACTGCTGATGGCTGGAAGCAGCCTTAGTTTTGAACGACTGGTCAGGAAGGCTCTTGCGACGTCCGATGGGAGCCAATGCTCACTGTATCGGATGGAAAGCTTTAGTGGTCGATAAATGAAAACAGCATGGTTGGAACTACGGTTTGGGAAGGCTCTTGCAACATCCAATGGGAGGCCAATGCTCACTGTATCAGATGGAAGAACCCTACCGACAGATGAATTAGGAGCAGCAAGGTTTGGAACAACTGGACGGGAAAGCTTAGCAACATCCAACGGGAGGCCAATGCTCACTGTGTCGGATGGAAAACCCTACCGGCCGGTGATGAAAGCAATATAGCTTGGAACGACTGGTCGGGAAGGCTTTAACAACATCCAATGGGAGGCCAATGCTCGCTGTATCAGATGGAAAACCCTACCGGCCGATAAATGAGAAGCAGCAAGGTCAGGAACTACCTGGCCGGGAGGACCCGTGTTGCCTCTGATGGGAGCTCGTAGCACCTGGCGGAACGGGCCCTACTGGCTGGTAAGTGTGGAGCAGACGGAATTTGGGGTGACCGATCGGGAAGGCCTTTGCGTCATCCAATGGGAGGCCAATGCTCGCTGTATTGGACGGGGAATGAAAGCCCTACCAGTCGAAAAAGAGGAGCACAGGATTTATTCCGCCCAACCAGAGGGACACCCTACTGGCTGTGAACGGAGGGCGCGTTGTTTGAAAAACGGCCGGTCAGGAAGGCTCAGGCCGCATCTGGCGGGGAGATCAATACTCGTGATGACAGACAGGTGAGCCCTACTGACCGATAGGCGGGGCGGCGTAATTAAAAAGAAGACGACTGACCGAGGGGCCCACCCAGCCTCCACCTTTTCCCGGCGTCGGGGGAGTGGGTCCTATCGGCTGACGGCACGGTAAAGGAGAATTGGAACACCCGGCCAGGAAGCTCTCGCCGACATCAGATGGGAGATCAATACTCGCTGTATCAGATGGGTAAGCTTCGCTGGCGGACAGGTGAAGGGCAAGCATGAAAGTTCGCCCAGGAGAGCTTTGCAGCATCCGAAAGGAGATCAATACTCGTGATTTCGGTAGCCTCGCTGGACGGGCGGAAAGCAAATGGATAGACATAGACCTGAGAGCTCTGTGGTGTCCGAAAGGAGCTCAATACTCACAGTATCGGACAAGCAAGCCTCGTTGGATGGAAGAGAAAAAGATTGATAGCGACTTGGAGGACCCTCGCGCATCCGATGGGAGAACAATTCTCAAGGCATCGGAAAGGCATCCTCGCTAGTCAGGGAAAGAAAGAGATGGAAGCTGGCCTGGAAGGCTTCCACGGCATCCGACTGAAATCAGCTCGAGGTGTTGGATGAGTGGGCCTCGCCAGGTGGAAAAATAGGGAAAAGGAAATAGCCACTATCCAGGAGGACTCTGCGGTATTCGACAGGAGATCAAGACTCGCTGTATTGAACGGGTGAGCCTCGCTAGATGGAAAAAAGAGAAAGAAAGGATAGGGTTTTTATAAGGGTTGTTAATTAATAAGGGTTTGGTGAGCTTTCTTGATGTGGTATCCGTCAGTCCTAATGTAGCTTTGAAAAGCGTGGGAAGACCATCTTCCGAGAGCTTGGATCTGCTGCTGGGAGAGTCCTTTGCGCTGCGTTGTTGCCGCCCCAATGCGGAAGGAGTGGCTAGAAAAGTTTTGAGCTGAGGTGCCCGTTTGCTGGAGAACAGATTTGAGCTGTTTTTGGAACCAAAATCGTGTGATGGGTTTGTTAGAGGAGTCTACGAAGAGGGGTTCAGACAGAGATTTGGCCTGAGATCTCCTCATTTGGAGGTATGTCAGAACAGTTTGGAATGGTTGAATTGGGGAGGAGATGTTGAAAATGTAGACCAAATGGCCTTTTTTAACTTGGTCTGTCTTGCTTCGCTTGATTAAATATGATATGGTTTCATCGTCAAGTATTGATAAGTCTGAGACAGTCGGGTGGACTTTGTCGTCGAATTTTGAGGTGATTGCGATTTCTGAGCATCTAAGAAAGCCGAAGAAAGCCAAGATGAACATGGTATCCAGAGTGCGGGCTGTGTCAAGGGGTTGATATCCTGTACGAAGGGTATGAATGCATTTTGTGAGTAAATCTAGAGTTATGGGTTGTCTACTGTCAGGGCGGGTGGGTTGCGATCGCTGAATTCCTTTGATCAGGAGGGAGGTTTGGGAGATTTTTATCTCCGGAGATGAAGTGCCATAAATTAATTTGTGGAAAAATTGAAGACCGCTCTGGTAGCCTTTGATGGACCCCACTTGGAAACTCTTAACCATGTTGAGATAGGAGATAAAAGAGGTAATTGAGAGGAGAGAAAAATCAGGGAACTGTAAGCTATATGAGAAGTGGAAAGCTTTAAAACATCTCCAAGCTGTCACGTATGATTGGATTGTTCTGGGAGAAACTGCTTGGAGGATACTGTTGAGCGATGCGTCAAAGAATGGTTTTAGCGGGTGGTTTATGGAAATATCAGTTCTGAATAATGAGGTACTGGAGTTGGGAAATGGTCCGCCCCTGGAGCCAATGTCCTGAATTTCTGAAACAGAAAACGCGACAGAGAGTCAGCAATTAGGTTTTCGGACCCTGGGACATGTTTTGCAGTAATAATAAATTGATCGCAAGCTGCGATCCAGATTAGACGCCTTAGAAGGGGCATTAGAGCGGTGAATGAGAGCGGACTTATTAATGCACTGGATTGTTGCCTCGTTGTCACAATGCACTAATATGCTACTAGCCGTCCATTATTTCCCCCACAGGAAAGCCGCGACTACGAGAGGTAAAGCTCGAAAAGCGCTGAGGACTGTAGCATGTCCTGAAGCTGCAGTGGCCATGGAGACGCAAACCAGCGTCCTTGATAAAATCCCCCAAAGCCGATTGAAGGAGCTGCATCTGTGAAAAGTTGGATGTCAATAGGGGAAGAAACGAGATTGTTATAGAAAAAAGACAAGCCGTTCCACTGGTTTAGGAATGTTATCCATAGCCTAAGTTTGTCGTGGCACGCCGTGGTTATTAGAATTAGGTCCTCCAGCGCGTGAACCGAAGATGCAAGTGAGAGAAGATGCGAGATGAAAGGGCGGCCTTGTGGAATGATGCGCATTGCGAAGTTTAGGTGACCGAGCAGTGATAGGAGTTTGCGTTTGGAATGGTGGGCGTTTCCTAAAAAGGTTCATGCGACGAGAATTATCCTATCAATTTTTTCCTTTGGTAGTGAAGCTTGGAATTTTACGGAATCCAAATTAATACCAAGGAACTCGATGGATGTGGCAGGACCCATAGTTTTTTCCTGGGCAATGGGGATTCCGAGTTCGGAAAAAACTTTTTTGACAGTGAGAATGAGTGCGTCTGGGATTGAGTCAGGTGGCGAGATAATGAGAAAATCGTCTAGCAGGTGGATGAGGTGAGGGATGGCATAATTGTTCGACAGGATCCAACACACTGCTTCTGATAGCATGTCGAAAATCTTGGGGCTGCTTTTGCATCCGAACGTTAGGCGTATGGCAAAATAGAATTGCTCGTGCCGACGGACCCCAAATAAGTGCCATGAATCTGGATGAATTGGCATCACTTTAAAAGCAGAAGTGATGTCGATTTTTGCGAGCCAAGCACCCCGTCCTGCGGTTTTAATCATTTCGATTGCATGCTCTATATCATGGTATTTGAGAGAAAATTCGTCGAGATGGATCAAGCTGTTTATGCTAGGAAACGGGGAATTGTGCGGTGCTGAGAGATCAATAATGAGGCGTTTTTTACCTGAAAATGTTCTCGTGGCCACGCCAATGGGGCTAATGCGGAAAATTTCAAAGGGAGGGTTGTCAAAAGGGCCGATCATGAATCCTGACTCGACTTCTTTTTTAATGAGGTTATCTACGACTTCGGCTTCAGCGAGAGCAGATTGGAGATTTTTACAGATTGTGTTCTGGGAAAGCGGGCATTCAGTGCCAGGTATAAAGCCGTATTTGAGTCCTGTCAGCAAATAATTTGTGAAATCTGCATCCTGGTGGTGCTCTAATTCGACAGAAAGACGAGAAATATTCACAGGAGTCGATAAGTAATTTTTTGTGTTTTTATTGACAGATTTTGACACCGGGCATACATAACGAGCGTGCGCTCCACCACAAAAATTGCAGATGTGTAGGAATCTACAACGTTGTCTGTAGCATTTCCCTGTATTAAAATCATTGCATGGCTGGTTGCTATCGAAACGAGGGTGATTTCTTCTAAAATCTTGGTTTGCTGAGGTGGTTGCAGGTCGTGGCACATAACTGGTCGATTTAATTTGTTTCGTATCTGGGCCAGGGGTGTAGGGGTTAATCTGGGGGCATGATGTTGTGGAATGTGCCACTGACCTGCAAACTGCGCACGAGATATGTCTGCATCCTAGAAACACCCTGCTGTGGAGATCTGTATCAAGAGCGCCCCAGTAAGCGCATTGGTTCCACTGGGCGAGCCGACGCACATTTTGCTGAAAAGAGTTTGTGGTAAGTGTAGAAATGACTTCCCCCAAAGGACAACGCGAGCTCGCCTATTATTGCGAGATAGTCATTCAGCTCGCGGCGCCTGTGGGGGAAAACTGAACATATGATATCCGTGAACCGGGAAAAAGCAATCGAAAATTCAGGAAAAGAAAGTAAACGGGAAGAATGTGGGTTGGGGTTTTTTAGTGTGACTGAGAAATCCCCGCAGTCTATTTGACGGTTGGTGTCTGACGTAGGAAACATAGAGAGGAGAGATGACAAATCAACATCCGCACCTGCTAGGATCTGTGCCCGGATGTTTTGGTGGCTCCGAGGCAACGGCATTCGCTGGGACAGGCATCGGTGCTGCTGTGAGGAGAGAGAATTGGGATTTAGTCTGCAGAAGGGGGTTGGAAAAAAGAGGAGCCTGGGCTGCTTCTGGAGCTTGGAGGGAAAAGTTGTTGGTAGCATGGGGAAAAGTAGGATACATTTGAGGAATATGTGCTTGTGCTGTCGGTAGGGGCGGCATTGAGTTTGCTGGAGCTGCAGGCCACTGAAAAGAAGAAGAAAAGTTAGCGAAAGGTGGCTTGGACTGATGGTAACCTTGCGCTTGGGTTGCTAGCAAGCTTGCGCTAGCCTCTGCGAAGGGAGCTGGAGGCCACTGCAAATGAAAAGGGTTAGTAACTGTGGGAGGAACGGAAGGAGAGGCTGGAGGCAGGTTGGTGGGCCCAGCTGCAAACGCCGCTGCGGCGGGAGAAGCCGCGGTGCGAGGTTGGCCCTCGGTTGAAAGCAGGTGGGGCCTTGGCGCGGTGAAATCAGGGGCGCGTCCCAGGCTTGCTGAAGGCCTGTTGTTGCCCGTTGCTCGAATCGAGCTGGATCTTGTGCGGAGAGGAGAAGGTGTCGAGCGAGGTGTTTCCTGAGCCCTGCGTGCTCTAGCCTTCCTGTTGGCCGTTTTGGAAGCGGGAGTAGATCTTGGACGGTGGTTGTCTTGCTGCAAGCTGACATAAAGTACGTACAGTTCTGCTTTCGATGATTTCCGCGAGAACTGCACTTCGGAGCTTGCCAGCGCTTGCTTCAGACCTACCACCGTCCATTTCCTGATGGCTGGGATCGTTGAGACGGCTGAGATGTAAGATGACGCCGGGGAGGAAGTAGGCTGTCTCGCCGGTGGAGGCGAGGATTGACCTCGGCGTCTTGGTGAGCGAGCGGCTGGAAGAGTGAGCTGGCGGCCACGCTGAGAAGCCTGGGACTCGGGTGCAGTTTCCGGCGGTGGAGGAGTGGCCCTAGGGCCGACAGCTTGCGACAGAGAGCCCCGAGGGGTGTTGGTTTCATCGTCGGAGGAGGATGATAGGATTTGCGACATGGTAGCAGACGGTCAGACCAAATGCTAAGAAAACAGTCAACGACAGGAAGGTAAATCGGCTGTCTATATACACCTCCTATCATTGATTTTTTAATAAGCTCCTCTTGTGTTCGATTAGGTTTAATTATCTGGGTCTGCTTCCACTTAACAGTTTTAATTTCCTGAATGTGCTTCTCCCGAAATTTGTTTATAAAACATCAAATAGTATGGTGTATTTGAGTTCCATAAGCCTTCTATGTATTTTCATAGTAATAAAGTATGCATTGCTGATTGACATAGACTTCATCACTGTATAGATTACTATAAAATAATGCATTGTCTGCCTAATTCTGTGAAGAGAAGCCACATCAGCTCACAAAGACTCGACTGACGATATAAAGGGAGTTAAACATGATATTAAACGTTGTTGGTTTATAGTTTTTTTTTTTGAAGACGTGTGTTGTTTTTTCAAACGCAGGTTATAAGTGACTCAAACTCACAGTCTTTCAGACGGAGCAGCGTTTACTCCTGACCACAGAGCTGCTCTTCACTAACACACTGGGCATATATTTATATAAATAAAATCGCAGCCTTTGCGCCTTCATAATCGCACATAAGCCAAATTGCGATTGCGGTTCGATTTCGATTAATCGTGCCGCCCTAATGCGTATAGATCCTTTTTCAGTGAGTAAACATTGTGACATTTTTTGGTGGGCAGAGCTTAGGTGGAGACAGAACAATTCGCCTGATTAGAGGTCTGCATACAGGTCCTTCTCAAAAAATTAGCATATTGTGATAAAAGTTCATTATTTTCCATAATGTATTGCTAAAAGTTAAACTTTCATATATTTTAGATTCATTGCACACCAACTGAAATATTTCAGGTCTTTTATTGTTTTAATACTGATGATTTTGGCATACAGCTCATGAAAACCCAAAATTTTCAAAAAATTTGCATATCATGAAAAGGTTCTCTAAACGAGCTATTAACCTAATCATTTGAATCAACTAATGAACTCTAAACACCTGCAAAAGATTCCTGAGGATGCCTGTGCACGGTGGCTCTGGATGTTTCTACTCCAGACTCAGTCCACTGCTTCCGCAGGTCCCCCAAGGTCTGGAATCGGTCCTTCTCCACAATCTTCCTCAGGGTCCGGTCACCTCTTCTCGTTGTGCAGCGTTTTTTGCCACACTTTTTCCTTCCCACAGACTTCCCACTGAGGTGCCTTGATACAGCACTCTGGGAACAGCCTATTGGTTCAGAAATGTCTTTCTGTGTCTTACCCTCTCGCTTGAGGGTGTCAATGATGGCCTTCTGGACAGCAGTCAGGTCGGCAGTCTTACCCATGATTGCGGTTTTGAGTAATGAACCAGGCTGGGAGTTTTAAAAGCCTCAGGAATCTTTTGCAGGTGTTTAGAATTAATTGCTTGATTCAGATGATTAGGTTAATAGCTCGTTTAGAGAACCTTTTCATGATACGCACATTTTTTGAGAAGGACCTGTAAAGCTAAGCCGACAATTTTCATTTATTAGTATTTTTGGCTTTTGGCAGATGTTGTATTTGATTTAGCCTATTTTTCTCGATTACATTTTTACGGTGTTGACAGAATCATGACAAGACAAAAATAACAAATAAAATTGTTATATAGCTAACATGTTATACAGTGGGTACGAAAAGTATTCAGACCCCCTTAAATTTTTCACTCTTTGTTATATTGCAGCCATTTGCTAAAATCATTTAATTTCTTTTTTTTTCTCATTAGTGTACACACGACACCCCATATTGACAGAAAAACACAGAATTGTTGACATTTTTGCAGATTTATTAAAAAAGAAAAACTGAAATATCACATGGTCCTAAGTATTCAGACATTTTGCTGTGACACTCATATATTTAACTCAGGTGCTGTCCATTTCTTCTGATCATCATTGAGGTGGTTCTACATCTTCATTTGAGTCCAGCTGTGTTTGATTATACTGATTGGACTTGATTAGGAAAGCCACAAACCTGTCTATATAAGACCTTTTCAGCTCACAGTGCATGTCAGAGCAAATGAGAATCATGAGGTCAAAGGAACTGCCTGAAGAGCTCAGAGACAGAATTGTGGAAAGGCACAGATCTGGCCAAGGTTACAAAAAAAAAAAATCTGCTGCACTTAAGGTTCCTAAGAGCACAGTGACCTCCATAATCCTTAAATGGAAGACGTTTGGAACGACCAGAACCCTTCCTAGAGGGTGGCCGTCCGGCCAAACTGAGCTATCAGGGGAGAAGAGCCTTGGTGAGAGAGGTAAAGAAGAACCCAAAGATCACTCTGGCTGAGCTCCAGATATGCAGTCGGTAGGTGGGAGAAAGTTGTAGAAAGTCAACCATCACTGCGGCCCTCCACCAGTCGAGGATTTATGGTAGAGAGGCCAGACGGAAGCCTCTCCGCATGAAAGCCTGCATGGAGTTTGCTAAAAAAACACCTGAAGGACTCTAAGATGGTGAGAAATAAGATTCTCTGGTGTGATGAGACCAAGATAGAACTTTTTGGCCTTAATTCTAAGCGGTATGTGTGGAGAAAACAAGGCACTGCTCATCACCGGTCCAATACAGTCCCAACAGTGAAGCATGGTGGTGGCAGCATCATGCTGTGGGGGTGTTTTTCAGCTGCAGGGACAGGACGACTGGTTGCAATCGAGGGAAAGATGAGTGCGGCCAAGTACAGGGATATCCTGGATGAAAACCTTCTCCAGAGTGCTCAAGACCTCAGACTGGGCCGAAGGTTCACCTTCCAACGAGACAATGACCCTAAGCACACAACTAAAATAACGAAGGAGTGGCTTCACAACAACTCTGTGACTGTTCTTGAATGGCCCAGCCAGAGCCCTGACTTAAATCCTGGTGTGCATCTCTGGAGAGACCTGAAAATGGCTGTCCACCAACATTTACCATCCAACCTGACAGAACTGGAAAGGATCTGCAAGGAGGAATGGCAGAGGATCCCCAAATCCAGGTGTGAAAAACTTGTTGCATCTTTCCCAAAAAGGGTGCTTCTACTAAATACTGTGCAAAGGGTCGGAATACTTAGGACCATGTGATATTACAGTTTTTCTTTTTCAATAAATCTGCAAAAATGTCAACAATTCTGTGCTTTCATGTCAATATTGGGTGCTGTGTGTACATTAATGAGAAAAAAAGTGAACTTAAATGATTTTAGCAAATGGCTGCAATATAACAAAGAGTAAAAAATGTAAAGGTGTCATGAACTGGCTTTTTAAATTTTTTTATACTGTTGTCTGAGGTCAACTAATGATGTTTGTGTGGTTTTTACATTCAAAAACATCATAATGAATAAGTAATAGGCTATTTTCTGCACTGGTTTTGAGGCTTTCTCCTGAACGATGGGTTTTAATGGGCGTGCCGCACTGGAGACTTGGAAGTAAACGCCCACGGCTAGGATTGGATAAGATTTGCATATTTAATTAGCTTCAGCTATCCTGTCAGTTCAGTTCACATTAGGGAGGGATTGTTCTGAAAGCGGCAACTGGAATGATTCTCTCGATCACAGGGCTTGTAAACGTCTTTATCAAACAAACACAATGATTTATTTCTCATCCACCCGAGATTGATTGGAATATTATTTCTCTATTGCATGGCCCGACCGATCGGTCGATAAGCACGAACCACACACACACACAAACACAAATACACACACATGTACGTACGCACGCACCCAGATCAAGAAAGGAATATTATTTCACCATTTGAGATTCATCGGCCGATGGGCTTATGTTTTGGTAGCTGTCTGGAAAACACAAAGCCCCGGGACTATTATTACATATAAAAATGATGTTTTACTCACATAAGTTTGTTGCACCATTCCTTTCGAATCCAATATAGAAGACACAACACTGTGTCTGCAAATCCTGCACCTGAGACTTGTTTACAAACGATTTCGCAGTGAATTGAAGTGAACACACGTACATGTCTTCCCCACGTGAGCTGGAACTTCATTAAAAAATAAATGAAGTATCACACATTCCTAATATTAGTATCTGAAGGAAGCTTATGCAGTGACTGTGTTCTTCCACAACCTGGCACAGAGCAATATATTACTTTGATCGCCTTGATCACTGCTCTGCCACCTGTAGCGCCTCGACTCTGTGGGCGGGGCTTCAGAAGCACACATACATATTCATCAGTTGAGTTGCGTATCTTCTTCCCATGACTTCACTGAATTCCAGCTCTCGTCTTCTGGACCTGGTGTCAATAAAAGCTTTTCTTTGACTAACAAGGACGTTTTCAGCTCTGAAACTTACAGAATATTTTTATATCATGATGAACTTTGATATATCAAAGGCTCAAGAGAAAGTTCATCACCCCTTTAAGGGGTCTGAATACTTTCTGTACCCACTGTATTTGTTATCCCTAGTCACTCTCTTTCTTTAGGAGAAATCCCAATATGAGATTCTGGAGAAATTTAGCAGGATCGGTCGGGTCAGGAAGAAATTCATTCTAAGTGGAAAGTGGGGGAACACAGAGTGAATTTTAAAGGAATAGTTCACCCAAAAGTTATTACAAAAAAAAGTTATTACATGATTTACTCAAGTCATCCTAGGTGTATATGACATTATTCTTTCAGACGAACACAATACCAAGCTTTATAATGCCAATGACTTGATGGGTCATATTTGAAGTCCATAAAAGTGCATCTATCCATCATATAGCTGCCCCACACAGCTCCGGCAGGGTTAATAAATGCCTTCTGAAGCAAGAGTAAGTGTTAGAAAAAAATATCCATTTATAGACTAAAATAACTAGCTTCCGGCATTTAGCGGTACACAAGCCAACTTACGGTGAAAGAGTAAAACTTGATGCATGCGTATTGATGAACACAGAAGCACAAAGCAGAGTCTAAAAGAAGAATTTTTAAAGAGAAATGGTGGAGGATTTCGATGTAAGAAGAGGGGTTTGAGTTTGTTGCCCAGCACTATCCAAGTCAAAGCTTTAGATGCTCCTGTAAATCGTGTCAGGTGTCACTCTTTTAGCGTAGGTGTAAAATTGAATGGATTTTTCTAACCGCTGGTTCAGATTTGTTGAAAACTACACACTGTCTGTCAGAACAGTGATGTTTTACACCAAGAGTACCGTTACTAGAGTAATGTGGTTTATCTGTAAAAGCAAAACATTGCTTTCTTAATTCTGTGAGCCTTCGTCCTCCATTGTGCCACTGAATAGAGTCATGTGATCACGGTTGATGTTCACCTGAGTTGAAACGTTCTATAAATCTATATTTGTTTTAAATTTGTTTGTTTTGAATCAGTCTCCGTCGCTTTGGTTCATTTTTTACATTGGCAAACCAGTTGTAAGTTCATTTCTCAAAATAATTGTAATTAAAGTTTGAGGCAGTGAAACACCACTGAGTTACAGATGTTACAGCCCTCAAAAAGTGTTTTTTATGAAAGATGAATGTGTTTATATTAATATAGTTCCTCTCATAAATAATGATCCCAGTAATCTAAAGGATTAAACTAAATCTGTTCTCTGTTCCAGTTCAGTCCAGCAGAAGAGCTCAAACCCAGAGTCCAGCTTTGTGTCAATGAAGAGTGACTGCTCTTTGGATCCGCCACCAGGGTTTAAGAGTGGAGACACACGGCCTGATCTCAGGTATATCATCTCTATAACAGAGTATGCTTATAGTATTTGATCTTTATGAAGTTGTTATTAATATACAGCAGTGTAATGAGTTCAGATCCTGTGCGTTTCAGTCTATTAATGATGTTCATTGTGCTCTTGTGTAAAGCTCTATGTATTGTATTGTTAATACATTCACACACTGTAAAAGCTGTTGGTCTGTTACTCAGTTAATGACACAATTACATCAATATCAGTGTGTCTGATTCTTTACCCTCTTCATTCTGATTTAAGGGCAAATCTTCAATCCAGACCAGTTCAAAACAAAACTGTGTTCACGCCTGAGATTCAAACACAAGACTTTAATGAAAGCATGTGTCCTGGTTTCAGGTAAAATGTGGGACTTATGTTGTTGTTGTTGTTGTTGTTGTTTCAATTTGTATTGTGTCCCATACAGCAAACATTTTTTGTATTTTATGGCTGTTTATTTTACATTATCTTGTGTAATAATGTGTTATTTTAATCTTACAGCCATGACTCTAAACTTGCTTAGTCCTCGACACACTCAAACACATGATTCACAAGTTCACACTTACATATAATTTATGGAGAGTAAATTTAAATGTGCCACAGCAGTGCTGTTTCTTCCGCTCCCACAGGAGCTGAATTTCTCTGGCTAAATTTCTCCACAGCGACAGCAGTGCTGCTCCCACAGCCAGAGAAACTGAGCAGAAGAAACTGCACTGATGAAGCAGTGGAGAATTAGCCAGAGAAACTACTCCTGTAGGAGCGGAAGGAACAGCACTGCTGTGGCAGTGGAGAGAATTATCCAGATAAACTGAGCTCCTGTAGGAGAAAAAGTTAGACAAATGGAGAAACACACTTCTGTAATCGAATGGGACTCTTATTTTGAAATGTATATGCCCTATTATTGCAGGATAAAATTCAAATCTCATTCAAATTCATATGAGGGAGATACAATATACTGTCTTACATTATACTGTCTTGCATTATATATTTCTGTTGCTCTTTGCCGTTTATTTCTTTGTTCAGTAACGTAGTTGTCAGTGAAGTGTTGCAAACTGCCCCATGTGTGCGTGGGGAATGGTGCTGATAATAAACCCCATGTGAAACGTCAGATAGTCTACGTGAGTTTTGCTAGCACTTGGCTGCAAACATTCGGTCCAGCTATCCGGTCTCTGTGCCTTTACGTTACATGTGCTAATTATTGATTGTGAAATGCTCTGAACTGAAGCATTCTGAAGCATTGTTTTGCAAGGCCGTAGAACGCACAACAGCGCCACATTCAGATTTGAAACGTGAACGCTCACATTTATTCAATTAAATCATAGCTTTTTAATTTTGTAGTTTCGTGATATGTTTTTCCATCCCCAAAATGTACGATGCCGTACAACAATAATTGATACGTTTGTTATACAATAGCCTGCCCTAATATAAGGCATTGATGTTACATTTAAGAAAACAGGTGCTTCAAAATACATTGTACAGTTCGCACACAGTCGCAAATGCGAGTATGGTTGTGTTGAGCCCATTGTGACCGAGCTTGCAAAGGCAGTGATTATCAGCTGATTCCAACTAGTGTCTGATTGTTCAGCGTAATATGCGCTGTTGCATTGCCATTATTTTAGTAAATCATTTTTGAAATAAGTTTGTGAATCGATTAGAATTGTTAGAAGACAGAAGACAGATTGTGAATCGTGGCAAAGACACAATTACATCTTGGGAAAAGCAGAAATTCTTTTACCGTGAATGCTGATGGAAGTGGTCAAAAGGGGGTTTAAGGTAGCTTATAAATTTGAAAGGAAAATATTTTAGCATTGTAGAATTGCTTTGAGCAGTGTGTGGAGCCGTGTAGACAGCGTGAGTGGGCTGGTGGGCGGGGCGAACGGCTGGAAATGCCGCCCGTGCTGATAGACTGTCAATGAACAATGAGGTAGGACTGCTGCATATACCTCTTATTATTGATTAGCTGAGTGCTCTCCACTTGTGTCAATTATCTGAACGTGCTCCTCCCGAACCTTGTTATTAAAACATAATTGACACATTTCAGAAACCGTATGATGTTCTGTGTCCCATAATACATAAAATAAATCATCCCTTCTGTGATCTATGGCTATTTACTTCTCTAACTTGTGTAATAATGTGGTATTTTAATCTCACAGCCATGACTCTAAACCTGCTGAAGTCCTCGACACACTGAGATCAAATCTGAGGAAGAAGTTTGAGTGTTTGTGTGAGGGAATATCAAAGCAGGGAAACCCAACACTCCTGAATGAGATCTACACAGAGCTCTACATCACAGAGAGTGAAAGTGGAGAGATCAATAATGAGCATGAGGTGAGACAGATTGAGACACAGTCCAGGAGAGCAGAAACAGAGGACACAGCGATCAAATGCAGTGACATCTTTAGACCTTTACCTGGACAAGACAAACCCATCAGAACTGTGCTGACAAAGGGAGTCGCTGGCATTGGAAAAACAGTCTCTGTGCAGAAGTTCATCCTGGACTGGGCTGAAGGGAAACAGAATCAGGACGTCCAGCTCATATTTCCACTTCCTTTCAGAGAGCTCAACTTGATGAAGGACAAAACACTCAGTCTTTCAGATCTTCTTCATGTTCTTTTCCCTGAAACCAAAGAAATGGAAATATCCAGTGATCAGTATAAAGTGTCGTTCATCTTTGATGGTCTGGATGAGTGTCGTCTGTCTCTGGATTTTCAGAGCGATGTGAGGTTGTGTGATGTGACTGAATCAGCCTCAGTGAACGAGCTGCTGACGAACCTCATTGCGGGGAATCTGCTTCCCTCGGCTCTCATCTGGATCACCTCCAGACCCGCAGCAGCTGATCTCGTCCCCTCTGAGTGTGTCCATCGAGTGACAGAGGTACGAGGCTTCAGTGACCCACAGAAGGAGGAATACTTCAGGAAGAGAATCAGTGATAAGAGTCTGGCCAACAGGACCATCAAACACCTGAAGTCATCAAGGAGCCTCTTTATTATGTGTCACATCCCAGTTTTCTGCTGGATCTCAGCCACTGTTCTGGAGAAGATGTTGAGTGGAGCAGAGACTGAAGAGATCCCCAAGACTCTCACTCAAATGTACACACACTTCCTGATCCTTCAGACCAACATTAAAAATGAGAAGGACTATGAGAAGAGAGTGAAAGATGAAGACATGATTGTCAAACTGGGGAAACTGGCGTATCGGCAGCTTGTGAAAGGAAACCTGATCTTCTATGAGGAAGACCTGAGCGAGTGTGGCATTGATGTGACAGAAGCATCAGTGTACTCAGGATTGTGCACTCAGATCTTCAGAGAGGAGTTGGGCTTGTATCAGGGGAAAGTCTTCTGCTTTGTTCATCTGAGCATTCAGGAACATCTAGCGGCTCTATATGTGCATCTCTCCTTTATAAACAAGAACATCAATGTGTTTGACCAGATCACCAAACCAACTAATGGAGACACCGCTTCACTTTCTGATCTCCATCAGAGAGCTGTGGATGAGGCTTTAGACAGTAAAAATGGGCATCTGGACCTTTTCCTTCGTTTCCTTCTGGGTCTGTCAGTGGAGTCTAATCAGAGTCTCTTACAAGAACTAAAGACACGGACAGGAAACAGCTCTCACAACAATGAGAAAACAGTCGACTATATTAAAGAAAAGATCAGTGAGAAGCCCTCTCCAGATAAATACATCAATCTGTTTCACTGTCTGAATGAACTGGGTGATCTTTCACTGGTGAACAAAGCTCAACCTCATATGAGCCGTGGAGGATTACGTGCGAAACTCTCCTCATCTCAGTGGTCAGCTTTAGTTTTTGTGTTGTTGTCCTCACAGCATACGATGCAGCAGTTTCACCTGAGCAGATTAATTGGAGCCGGAAATGATGAGTAAGTAACACTGAGTTCAATCATTACTGTCTAAAACATTATGAACAAAGACAAACACAGAGATCAGAGGTGTTTAAATCACGGGGCACAGATTGATTTCTGGGATATTGTTCATAATTTGTGTGTGTTTCTCAAACGGAGGCTGTGTCCTAGTAAGGTTGCATATCTCGACTGCACGTCATCAAGCGCCTCTGAAGGCGTCTCAGTTTGAAGGATCCTTTGACGGCAGCCTTCACCATCTTTAATTTGGCTCAATCACCCACAATCCTTTGCACACATTCGCATTCATGAAAGACATGCTGGAAAATAAGTCGGCACTGAGCTTATCTGAGTTCATTAATGGTTGAAATGTAAGGCCAGCTACACAATGCAAGTGTGGCGTGTCTGTTTTAACAGGTTAGAGCATGCACACTGCCTGCGTGACACATGCACCTGAGGCACGGCTCGAGCTGCGTGGAAAACAAGTGCATGCTAGAAATAAAACCAACGCCTATTTTTCACGCGACGCGCAAGCATGTTAGAAGCGTTTCCAGGCAAAATAGAATAGGAAAAGATTTTTATATGTCATTTTGACACTAATACATTAATAAATTACATTTTGATGTTTGAAAGTCTCTAGGTTTTGACATAAATGCAGATATAATTGTAATAAAAAAAATAAAAAAAAATATGGATTTTCAAATATTGCACCTGTCAATACAGAACAAAATAATCTGTAGCCTATTTTGCCATCAATACTGCCGGCGTTGTCTTTGCTGTATCAGTAGGCTATATATATATATATATATTCCACTACATCATCTAGCAGCAGCAGCAGCAGTGCCGCATTGAAAACGCAGAAAACGCAGCTGACACGCAAAAGAAACGCCACGCTCACGCCACGCTTGCAGTGTGTAGTCGGCACAAATAATGTTTTCAGAGATGAAGGCACACGTGTTATCTTTTGTTTTGGTGTAAATGAATCAGTCGACACTAAACTGCCAATAATGTGAGCCACTGGAGACACAGACGGCTGTCATTCACTGCATTGCATTCATAGAACAGCCAGTTAATATAAAGATCTTTAATACAAAGTGTTTCCCAGAATGAAGTTTGAACAGTATTTTGGTGGCGTGACTGTGGGGGCGGGAACACGTGTGCCGTAGCCATGAGCCCTACCTAGAGCGTCTCATAGTGTTTAATGCTGAGGAGGACTGGAGTCTACAAGCCTCAGAAGGACTGGACTAGGAAAGACACAACCTCACTAGGATGCAGCCGTTTGAGACGCTCCCAATATCAATATGAGGGAGACTCCTGGAACTTCCCGGAGAGCTGGGATGTCTGATTATGGGAGTGAATCTGCTGAACTATTGATCTGAGTCGCTCCTGAAACTGTGATGGTTGACACAGTGATCACCATAGCAACGGACGGACAGTAACCTCTGATGTCATCATAGATCTGAGCACTGAGTGTTGTAGTGTAAATGCAGACTAATAGACCGGACACAGAAACACTGACCAGAGAAAGAGACCACAGATCTGTGTCCGTTATAAACCAGTTTCATTAAAACAATATTTTAGGTTGATTCTGTTTAATAAAATATTTATTGTATTATTTACTTCTAATATTAATTATTATTATCAGTAATAATGAACTTATTTTTTATGTTCAAACAGTGTCACAGTAAACACAGCAGATGAAGTTCTTCAGAAGCTGCTGCCTGTGGTTACAGCAACTAGATCAGCTGTGTAAGTAACACTGAGAACAATCATCACTGTTAAAACATTATAACAATTCTCACTTAAACATGATAGTTTAATGGTAATTAAGAATATTATTTCTCAATTAGTTCAGCACATGTAGTCAGAGTTATGGAAAAAATAATGATAATGCAACAAATAAGGAGATTGTTTAATTAATTTGAATCAGGTATTTTATACGTGTGATTGAATGATGTTAGTTCATTTGAGCAACCATGTATTTGCTATAACTATGAAAATATTTGAAAATGTTTTAAACGAGTAATGATGCGATTAGAGATGCACCGAAATCATCTGCGCTCTGCGCGCTACGCGTGTGTGTGCTGCGCTCTCCGCTCTGTGTGTGTGGCTGCACTCTCCGTTCTGTGTGTGTTGCGCTCTCCGCTCTGTGTGTGTGTGTATTGCGCTCAGCGTGTGTGTGCTGCTGACAAGAAATTTCTCTGCACTTGTTTCTATTTGCTATAGCCCTACTGTGCTGTGGTTTTGATAATTGGTCAAAAAATAAATCTGTTGAATCTGATTCTGTTTTTCTTTTATTTTGGAATCGCGATGAACAGTTCACATATTTCAAAGATTTTGACATATTCTCCTGTGTTGCTGTAGGTTTATATATTATTTACCTTACAAATCTGATGAAATTCCCAGATGAGCGTTATAAGTAACATCAACTAATCAATAAAATCCATAATGAAAATCATTGACAACAATTCTCATTATTGATCAGTCGGGCCTGCCCTCTGTGAACAGAAAACTTCCAGCAGTCGCAGTACAGCACTGAATAACACATTTGTATGGACAAAATGCATTTAAAATAGTGCAGTGGAAACAGAGTGAGCTGCTGCGGAAAAGGGACATACATGATACAAGTGCCCATAACATGAGAAATCTTGATGTTAAGCTTCAAGCTAATGCATTAGCTTTAACATACCCTGTCATGCGCTTTGACAGATGCGTGTGCGTCCTCAGCTCAAAACGTTCTTTTACAGGTTATATCCTCATCTGTGAATGTTACTAATTCACACAAGTATTTATATTCAGCATGAAAGCGTCCTGAGATAGTCTGCATTAAACTCCAAACTTCACTGAACGAGCACGGCCGATGCAAATCTGACGCCAATGGCCATTGGCCAATTCTCTATATCTCGAAGCTGATAGGGGCTCCCAAAGTGATCCCTTGCAGCCTAGCTATTGAGGATTTTTTAAAATTGAGTACTTAAATTTAATCGAGGAATCATGACAGCACCGTGTTCTGTGTTCAAGTGTTCCGTCTTTCTTGAGTTGAGGTGATTGAGTGATTGATCTGTAAATGATTGAACACATGAGCTTCTCCTCAGTAAAGTGATACCATCAACATTTAACACTCTTTACTTTAAACACACTCAATCTCAGCACAGTCAGGACTTCGACACATGAAGAACAAGATGAATTCATCTTTAATGACCATCACATCCATTTTGTTTCTGTGATCATCTTTACATATTATTTAATGTGATAATTTGTCAGTTTTTATACAAGCTTTCCCTCTCCCTCTCTCTCTCTCTCTCTCTCTCTCTCTCTCTCTCTCTCACACACACGCACACACACAAATAACATGGTTAATCTCACTTACATCAAACATGGTGATCTGTGCTTTATAATAATGAAGTCTATGTTGTTCTGATCTGTGTCTGATCTGAGAGAGTGACGAGTGTGTCATTGTTCTCTACAGGTTGTGGGATTGTGGTGTCACAGATGAAGGTTGTGCTGCTCTGGCTTCAGCTCTGAGGTCAAACCCTTCACACCTGAGAGATCTGTATCTTAACGGGAATAAATTAGGAGACTCAGGAGTGAAGCTGCTCTCTGGTGTATTGGAGAATCCTCACTGTAAACTGGAGACACTGGGGTAAGATCATCTCTACCATAAAGACTCGTAGTGAATAGGGATTAATATGTTGATATTGTACATGAAAGCAGATGAACCCAAATAAAATAAATCAAATGTGTGTTCAGGGTGCAAGGTTGGGAGAGATGGCTTGTCATAGTTCTCCTTCTGTGTTAATGGCAATCTAAGGCTGCGTTTACACTTGGTACCAACATGTGACCTATATCCGAATGTTGTCCACATGTTATCCGATCAGTGTGTCCTGTTCCAGAGGTAGTCGAGGATGCATTGTGATTGGATCTCAGTGTAATGTAAACTCAATCCAGCCATCGGATCTACAAATCCCCACCCAGTCTCTCCACATGGCTGTCAGAAAATAATGGATAGATGCAGTTTTGACAAGAAATTAAACTTATTTGAGCTTCACAATAAACATCAATCTTTATGACAGTTTATTTAGACACAATATTATTTATACAACATGTGTGTGTCATGTTTTATTTTAATTGTGCAACATTATCTGAATGATGCAATCACCTGTACAATCATGAGATATTAATGAAGAGCTGCATGCTGTATGTTTTTATTGTTTCGGCATGTTTATTAATCTCCAATTTCTGTCAATATAGCCTAGTCAGTGCATGCTATAAACTTAAACCCGGATGGTGTGACTTGTTTAACATGATCAACCCCTGTTATTTTTGTATGATCAACTCTGGTAGAATTCCTTCATTTAATCAACTTAATTTGATCTAAGACTGGAGATTGCATCGGACTAAACTAAGAGAGTGAAAGCAATGGGCCATTGTTTAATTTGTAATCTTTACTCTTAATCTGGTGTCATATTGCCTGTCCTTATTAATGCTCTTTAATTTGTTTTTTTATTTCTTTAATACAAAGGTGTTCAGATTCCACCGTTTTCTATATGTTACACATACAATATAAATGCTTGCATGCTCTTTTCAATCATGAAATGCGTCAGAATAATGGTCTTCATCTTTTCATCATTCAAGATTAATGCAGGGAAACTTAAATTGGTAGTTAAAGTACTCTATTGGCGATCGTTTGTACTTTTGTTGCTGTGTGCATTGCCATAGAGGCTAAAGTGAAAGTTGTTTTACAATACGAAGCCATTTGCCACAGACCTCATTTAAATATTGTGCGGGAAACAGAAATCCAATCAGTTATCCTGATACAGAGGCCACTTAATGTGAACAACTGTAAACGAGCGATGTTCTGATTGCCTACTGATCCGATCTGCTTGATCGGATCACGGTGATCGCATGTTAATGCCAAGTTGAAATGCAGCCAAAGTGTGAGTACAGATGTGGCTTTTGCAAACCACTAAACCTGCCTGTGTTTTATTAATAATAATGCATTTTGTTTTTGTATAACTGTTGGTTTATTAATTGTTTTTTTCTTGGTTATATGGGAGGAAATGTGTGTAATTTGCGTTCATATTCTGGGCTCATCTGTTCTTCTGTAGGCTATAGTCTGCTTTATTAGTATGGTGTTTACTGAGTTTGGTGTTTTATTATCACTGTCTTAAGCTGGTGACACACTTAACGATTATGAATGGGTCGTTATGACTCATCATGCTCAAACGGGCCAAGTTTGTTCCAGTTGCTCTCAGTCTGTGTTTAAAGTCATGTAGTGTGCGGTGTCTGAAGATTATAGTCTCAGTTTAAGAACCAGCTGTTGCCAGTCGTCCTCCAACAGATTTTATTAAACATGTTTAGTATTTGTGACGGCACAGGCGATTATGCTGAGGAGATGTGTTCCCTGTAAAACATCATTCTTGTAATTTTTTTGAACATCTTTTTGATGTTTCTTTTGTATTATTTCATTAGATAACATTGCAAGTTAATTGTTTTAGGCTATTCATTTTGTTCTGCAGACGGAAAAAGTGAAACTGCATTCTGTAAAAATTCAGTATAAGCAGTGATTTCTGTCATTTAAAAATAACATTAAGGGTGTTTTACACTGGCAGTTTAGTTCTGAACGGGACACGTTTCTCATGATAAACTGCTGATGTGAAAGCTGTGATGGACCAGGGAGCGCCGAGGTACCGAACCTGAGACTTCCTGCAGGAGGAGTCTCGATCACGGTGTATTTATTTCAGTAAAACTCATATAAGCAGGCGAGTGCTGAGGGGAGGGCTTTGGGGGCTCTAGCCCCTGCCCTTTTTCAAACTTATCAAAAGTTTCCCTCTCAACAATTATCATCAATAATATTGTGGTCAGTAAAACACATAAGCTCAGTATTTAAGCTACCAGAAATTATTTATTATGCATCATTCCACATCCATAATATTTGACCAATTTAGCAGAAAATACATGTGCATCACTAAACCAATCGTAATATGGCAATTTATACCAAAACAAAACTACATCTTATGTTTTAAATCAAGTCCCCTGTTGGATGGTAAAACACGACACCTGTTTGATTGTTTCACAATTTCTTGCCATCACAAACACACTGTAAAAAGTTTGAAGGTTAGAAATAAATTTTATGGTGACTTGAATGAAAATTGCATCCATCTCAAATAAATTATGTGAACTGAATGACTTTTAACATGGCATTGCATTGGAAATTTAACAACTAAAGTGTCAATGATTTTCAATGCAAAAATCAACACACCATAGACTGGAAGGATATCGCAAGCAATTTTCAAAAGGAATTGCAAATCACGCATTGCCATTTGTATTTTCGTACGTGAACGCACGACTGCAAAATTTCAATTGGAAAAGCAAAGTCTTACTTGTACCTTGACCTTACCATTTTGGAATAGCAATAGAAAATCGTCTAATTGCTATAGGGGTGACCCCGAATAATCGAAGATTCAATGCCTCGATATGCAGAGCCTGATTCAACCACCAATCTCACAGTGGAATCTTGGGTGTTATGAAATGAGGATCATACCATTTTGGCAATATGGGGTGCTCAATGTCTAATTTCACACAGAACTACTGGTTTTCGGCAGTTAAAAAGATAAAGTTCACAATTCTATCTAAACTTTCGTTGTTTTAATCATTCATTTATTTTATTTTATTTATTGATCACTCTGTGGCTTGTGTTTTTTGTTTTGTTGTTGTTTTTAAAATATATGTTCCCCTGCACTTTGGCATTTTGCGCACAATTATTATGCTCTGTGACTTGATTCTGACTTTTTTTATTTGTTTTTTATTATTAGAAATGTATATTCTATTCTAATTTAATTCTGTAAATGAATGCTTTTTATTGTTTTTCGTTGTGTCGATGTCGCGCTGCACTGAAAGCATGCTGGCACAGGCAATTTTGCTGATTTAATTTAATTTCGCAAAATGTCAAATGCAAATCCTGTCTGCAGTCAAGGTTCGATCGCCTTTACAATGTTATGAGAAAACGCTTACTAATGTTTATCCACCACTTTTATTTCAACCTAAATAAGAAAGCCATTGTCAGTTTTTGATATTTTTATAGTAAAATAATTTAGTTCAGTTAGAGAACCGACATTAGGCTGCAAATAAAAACTGAATGTGTCTGCTTAATAAAGCATGTTCAGAACGCTGTCGCAACACAAATGCAGCAGGAGCCAGATCTCATTTATCAGAAAGACCATCACGGAAGATTTGGTTTCAAAGCTAAATGTGAAGGCGCCTATTTAAGTGAGTTTGTCATTGTATTGTCTTGTTGTTGTGTTTTTCATTAAGAATAATAGTCTAATGAACCCACAATTCAAGCAACCCGCCCCCGAATTGGCGCAAAACGAAAGTAAAATGTGCACTGGCACACAGAGCACGCATATACGAACGAACTGTCATTCACAGTGTGTGTGCACTTGAGCATTTTCAGTTCATGCATATGGAAGCTTAACTTTAATAGGAATTCATTGAAACCACTCGCTTTGCTCCGCTCCATTATTAATGCCCAAGTGGCCGTGTGCATTACTTCTGGTTATATTAGCAATTTAAAAGCCCAGTCGGGGATACTGGTATTTCCAGTGTTGTCACACGTCGATTAACCGTCACATCTCTAGTGCAGTGTGTAAAATTGTTGTGCCCCTCCCAACCCATTCACACACAGATAATTCGACTATCAGTCGACTATAGAAAGATTCGACAATACTGATTTGAATATGTAAATCCATAGTCTGGGACACCCCTTATATGCTATTTCATTTCCTCCGTGTCCTGCCACAACCTGCACAAAATTCAAATGGAATCGTAATCCACTTTGCGTTTGCATTTCTGATGTCTAACACAGTCAACTGTCAATCAGGCTTGAGGGCGGGGTTTATTGATGTAATCTGAAAGTAGGCCTCGCCCACATTTGGCTATTTTTGTAATAAAAACCAAAGTTCAAACTCTTTAGTTCAAACAAAGTCAAAATGCAGAACTGATTGTATGTTCACCTGGCAACCAGAAAAAACAGCAAATAAGAAAACTGACATGACTGCATTCGATAGGCTATGTATCAGATAGATATCATCATATTCCAGTGGGCACAGTACATTTTCATGATAAGTTAAAATCAGAGAATCTATAGAAACTTGACATGATGTGAGTGGTGTATTGTCCATATTAGGGCTGTGCGATATTGAAGAAAAATGCGATATCCTTGTTAAACAATGCAATATTTGATATGCGATATGTGTAAATCTATTTAAATTATATATAAAAAAATATTTAAGAAATGAGAATGATACCATTTCACATTCTTTCTGGGAAAAGAAAGCATCGCTACAACTTCTGAAAGGTTTTAGCAAAAATGACTGTCACAAATCGGACAATATAATTTTAACAGTGTAAACAAACAAAACATGTAATGCCAATATTTAAATACCAAAAACTCTTTGCTTGACTTGGTAATATATAGTTATTTCAACCTAAAACTCAACATCAAGAACATCCAGGTAAACAAAGGAACCTGAACAAGAGGTGGGCGATTATTTTTATTTGTATTTGTTATTAAAAATAAAAACTAAAAACAGTATGTTATCGAACATGTCTTCACATTAATTAAATATACATTAATACATAATAAAGCTACAAAGATTATTCAGCAAAGAGCACTGAGTGATTTTCTCTTTTTCTTTTGTTGTTTGACAGACAGCGGCAGGTTTACTGTATAACCAGGTTTACTGTATTAGTAGGCTGTCACTTTAAGACCTAATGCACGAATCCTATTGACACACGTTCGGTTTCTTTCCCCAAATGATATTGTTCACTTAAAGTATAACCGACTGTGTTTACATGAATACTCATCTAGACAGCCAATTTTACATAACTGTGTGTGTGTATTTCACAGTTTGTGTGTAAAAAAGGCACGAAACCAAACTGAAGGAATCACATGCTTTCAGAGAGGCAGCTTGTGCGCACCTTTCGGTGTGTGTGTCAGACAGCGCAAGACTGCAAGGAGTTGTTTTTCGCAAGTTATTGCATTTAATAACTCTTTTTAATGTCAAACAAAGTCCACATAAGTAACAGTCGTGTGCCCAATCTATTCTCTGCTATATACACTTTTCACAATGTTGAAGTAGCTTATTAAAACCATTCAGATATTGTGTGCCGTTGCGATATGCATATCGCAATATGAACATTTACGATATTGCGAAAATTTTTATATATTGCGCAGCCCTAGTCCATATGATTCTGTGCTCAAGATCCAAGCAAGATCCATTGTTTCGTAGGAGGATGATCTGATTTTCTTTTTTATTATAGCATTGTATTCAAAATATTTTTTCATCATATGTATTCATATTTAACTATATTTGTATCTTTATTTTGACATTTAAAACATTTTCAGACATACACATGCTGCTTAGTTGTGGGGTTTAACGATGTATCGTCATTAGGGATGCTCAATTCTGTGAATTTTCCCAACTGACAACGCCTCTCATTATCTGAATATTAACTGATAGCCTAATATTATAATATTAAACTGGCATTAATCCTTCTCAGGTCTTCAGGGTATTTTCTGACCCAAAGGACGTTTTCTAAAATAAAATAAAAAGTTCCCTTTGTCCAAATGGCATGAGACTTTGTACGGTGGTCAACACTCTCTAGATCTACAAAAAAAAATTGGATTGATATCTGTTTTTATGTTCGTGTGACGAAAAAAAAGTCACTTCGGGGTTGAAATAAATGATAAACTCTAAAGACTCCAACTTTTCTCTTCAGGTTTGATTCTAATCATAATGTAACTGTTACAAGCACGCTAGGCTCCACCCTCTCACAACCACAACGATCCCAATCACCTGAGTACTGAGCACACACACCTGCACGTCATCATCACAGCAATCACCACCTGCACTTAAGCCCCACACTCACTCAGTCACTGTCCGGTTTGCACATGCTACTACTCATGCTTGCTTCCTCGGACTCACCTGCCTACTTACCTGATCTCCTTCATCTCCTGAGTGTCTCCTCGTCTCGTCCTGTTTCCTGGTACGCCAGTCCCATGGCCAGACCGGCGCCCTTCTCTGGTTCAGCGGAGGATTGCAACGGATTCCTTCTACAATGTTCGCTGGTCCTGGAGATGCAGCCGCGCCTGTACCCCAACAATCGCTAAGGTAGCGTTCATTACCTCTCAACTTTCCGTTAAAGCGCTCCGTTGGGCGGAATCCATGTGGTCCACAGACAGTCCAGTGATCCAGTCCCTGTCGGGGTTCATGTCTCACTTCAAGGAGGTCTTTGGGAAACCATCATGGGATTCGTCGATCGGAGAACAGTTATATCATCTGAAACAAGGTACCTCCACTGTTAATGAGTATGCTCTACAGTTTCGAACCCTCGCGGCTGCTAGTTGATGGAAACTACAGTCCTTGACACGACTCATCGACAGGGTCTGGGATCCTCGTGCGCTGCATCTTGCTCGGCTAGAACGCTGCTCTATGCTTCCTTTATTCTCTATGCTCTCAGTTTGAACCCTCATGTGCTAGTTGATGGAGACAGTCGCCGATTCGATTCCTGCCGACAGGGTCTGGATCAGCTCGTGCGACGGACCCGAGCCCATGCAACTGGAGAACACCCGACTGACATCGGGCGGAGCGCAGAGATGGCTGACCCAGAATCTTTGCCTATACTGCGGTCTACCTGGTCATTACATCTCCGAATGCTGTAATTTCCCTTTCAGTTACTGCCCTCCTCGATTCTGGGTCAGCCGGGAACTTCATCTCGGGAACCCTCTGCCGCCAGCTCAAGCTCCGCACGTATGCAACTTTGACGACCTACCAAGTCCAGTCGATAACGGGTAGACCACTCAGTCTGAGGCAGGTTAGTCGCTCCGTGGGTCCCATCGGAGTGCAAGTCAGAATCCTCCACATGGAGCGATTACACCTGCTGGTTCTGGAGGAATCCACCGCTGACATCATCCAGGGCACCCGTGGTTAGAGCAGCACAACCCAGTCATCTCCTGGAAGACGGGAGAAGTCCTGAAGTGGGGCAACAGCTGCTTCCCGGACTGCTTCCCATCTTCACCGATTCGTCCCTCTCCGAGTCCCCAAGATCTCCTTGTCTGTGCCACGTCCATCGAGAGTCCGGTAGAGACGATCAGTGGATGTCCCCGCCTGTTACGCCCTTCAGAGACGTCTTCTGTCCCCATCGGGCTTCCAAGCTGCCTCCCAATCTGCCATGGGACTGCACCATCGATCTGCTGCCAGGTGAACCAGTGCCCAGGGGGAAGATCTATCCCCTTTCCCTTCCGGAGGAGAAGGCCATGGAGGATTACATCAAGGAGGCGCTGGAGCAAGGCTACATCCGTCCATCCACCTCCCCTGCTGCTTCGAGTTTCTTCTTTGTAGCAAAGAAGGACGGAGGCTTGTGGCCTTGTATTGACTACCGCTCCCTGAACAACATAACTGTCAAATTCCGTAATCCCCTTCCTCTCGTCCCAGCTGCCCTGGAACATCTCCGTGGTGCCACTGTGTTCACGAAGTTGGACCTCCACAGCGCGTATAACCTCATCCTGATACGTGAGGGGGACGAGTGCAAGACCGCCTTTGTCACGCCCACAGGTACCTTGAGTACCTCGTGATGCCATATGGACTCGCCAACGCCCCCTCCGTATTCCAGGACTTCATACATGAGGTGCTCCGGGAGTGTCTCCACAGGTACGTGCTGGTCTACATTGATGACATCTTGATCTACTCCCGGAGCATGGCCGACCATCGCCGTCACGTTGCGGAGGTCCTACAACGCCTGAGGAAGTATCAGCTCTACCTCAAGGCCAAGAAATGCTCCTTCCATCAGCCCTCAGTGCAGTTGCTCGGGTACATCATCGATCACAGTGGCATCCGGATGGATGAGAGGAAGGTGGAAGCCATCTGGTCCTGGCCAACTCCATCAACTGTGAAAGAACTGCAACGATTCCTAGGTTTCTCAAATTTCTACCGACGCTTCATCCAGAATTACAGCTCCATCGCCAGTCCCCTCACCAGCCTTCTCCACAACAAGCCCAAGTCTCTGTCCTGGACCCCATCCGCCACCCAAGCCTTCCAGACCCTGAAGGATGCCTTCACGACAGCTCCCCTCTTGGTCCATCCCGATCCCGAGATCCCATTCGTCGTGGAGGTGGACGCCTCCACCACCGGGGTGGGTGGGGTCCTATCTCAGCAGCAGGGGAACCCCAGCCGTCTCCATCCATGTGCCTTCTTCTCCCGCAAGCTCAGCCCGGTGGAGAGCAACTACGACATCGGCAACCGAGAGCTCCTCGCCATCAAGCTCGCACTGGAGGAGTGGAGGCACTGGTTAGAGGGCGCCAAACATCCGTTCCTGGTCCTCACTGACCATAAGAACCTGGGGTATCTCCGCGAGGCAAGACGACTTAACCCCCGACAGGCTCGCTGGGCACTCTTCTTAACGAGGTTCGACTTTCAGATCTCCTACAGGCCCGGGGCCAAGAACATCAAGGCGGAAACTCCTGCCTCTGCCAATTCCCAACCGTCCGTGGTCACACCTAGGGGTTGACTTCATTACAGACCTACCCAATTCAGAGAACTGTACCTGTATCCTCGTAGTGGTGGGTCGCTTCTCGAAGTCATGCCGACTACTCCCACTACAAGGACTACCCACAGCCCTGGAGACCGCGGAAGCCATGTTTAACCATGTTTTCCGGTATTATGGCATCCCCGAAGACATTGTGTCAGACAGAGGTCCTCAATTAATCTCCAAGGTATGGAAAGCCTTCTTCTCACTCCTAGGTGTGACCGTAAGCCTCACGTCCGGAGACCATCCCCAGACGAACGGCCAGATGGAAAGAAAGATCCAGGAGATTGGCCGTTTCCTCCGTACCTTCTGTCACGGCCACCAGGACTCCTGGATCCAGTTCCTTAGATGGGCCGAGTACGCACAGAACTCCCTTCGACAAACCACTACTGGCCTGACCCCATTCCAGTGCGTACTCGGCTACCAGCCTCCCCTCTTCCCCTGGTCTGGGGAACCCTCCGACATCCCTGCAGTGGATTACTGGTTCCGGGAGAGTGAGAGGGTCTGCGACTCAGCCCATCATCAACTCCAACTGCAGACACAGGTTGACAGCCGACCTTCACCGCTCCAACGCACCGACGTTCCAGGTGGGGTAGAAGGTCTGGCTGTCCACCCGGGACATCAGACTGCGTCTGCAGTGTAAGAAGTTGAGTCCCAGATTCATTGGCCCTTCACCATCCTGCAGCAGATCAATCTGGTCACGTATAAACTCCTACTACTCCTGCTACTACTCATGCTTGCTTCCTCGGACTCACCTGCTTACTTAACTGATCTCCTTCGTCTCCCGTGTGTCTCCTCGTCTCGTCCCTGTCTCCTGGTCCTCGCCTCCGATCCAGTGTCCCGTTGTTCTACAATCAAGAAAAGCGATCGGATCACCTCCTTATCTAGCATTCACCTGAACACCCATTCTAACTCACCTCATCTGCTCACATCCTGGTTCAGCAAATAAACTCTGCTTTCACCTGCCTCTGTTATCCGTGTCACCTCTGTTAGTAACAGTAACATTACTGAAAAAATATTTTTTCAGTACAAAAATGCTAAACTTTGACTAAATTAATTTGAATAGTTATAAATGTGATTTCATAACATATAAATATCTCATAGCAAATTGTGGAGCTCTGCAGCCATTTACTGTTAAAATTATATATTTTTTACTGTATTTTCCAAAAGATCTTATACTTAACCATGTCAAATTATCCATGTTATCCCCATGAATGAAAGTTAGAAATTTGGGTCTTTTATATAAAAAAATGATTTTGTGTGAAAATCCATACACATTTTTTTACATTTATTTGTATAAATTATTATTAATATATAGACAATCTAGCAAATGTGCAGTCTTCCTCTGCCACCATCTTCACCCATTAGCTGCTTTTCCACTGGGATGTTCCACTCCTGTAAAACCTGCCCTAAACGCCTTCGCTAGACTATGTCACACAATACAAAAGGTAAATGGAGATTAATGAAATAAATTGCTAATACACAAATATATCAGAAGCTGTCATTAGACAAAATGACATCCTAGACTAAAGTCTAGACACCCATTTAGTGTTGTAATGCACGTGTTACTGAACATGTACAGAGTAAAATATTACTGAAAATTGATTAGCAATGCCTTACACTACTGCGTTACAGCAAAAAGTAATATGTTATTGTAATGCACACACACACACACACACACACACACACACACACACACACACACACACACACACACACACACACACACACACACACACACACACACAGTCACACATACACACACTCATACACACACACTCCCACTCACTTTTGAGGACTTTCCAAAGAAATGATGTTTTATACTGTACAATCTGTATATTCTCTCCTCTATCCTAAAATATGTATTTTAACAATTTGAACTAATAAGTATTTATATATATATTTCATATTGACAGCATTTTTATTTATTTTTTAAATTTTGTTTAAGTGATCATGTTTAGCTTTAGAGATAGACTTAATGTGTGTCATTGTTCTCTACAGGTTGTGGAGGTGTGGTGTCACAGATGAAGGTTGTGCTGCTCTGGCTTCAGCTCTGAGATCAAATCCCTCACACCTGAGAGAACTGCATCTGTCTGTGAATAAAATAAGGGACTCAGGAGTGAAGCTGCTCTCTGCTGTACTGGAGAATCCTCACTGTAAACTGGAGATACTGGGGTAAGATCATACGTGACTCTGACATGAGACTGAGTCTCTGCGTGTGACGAGCAGGGCGGGCGAGAGTCGTGAGAGAACGGTGCGAGGCTGGTGGTGTGACTGCAAATGAGCGTCACCTGAGCTTCACACTGTGAATTTTACAATTTAATTTATTCATAAAGTAACAAAATGGAATAGAGGAATCAAACTTTGTTACATTTAGAGACGTCACTAACGAATATTTTGGTAATCGAGTGTTTGGTAGTTTATTTTGACAATTAATCAAGTTTTTTTTTGGTGATACTAAAAATAGACCTAATCAAACAATGGGCTTTAAAATGACTTAAAATACAAATATAATTACAATGGGGCAATAATATTTGGTTCAAATTAAGTATCAAAAGCAAGTAATCATATAGTTGTATACAACAACACTGTTAAAATACATAATAGGATATAAATTGAGACCAGTGGCTCAAACGTATTCTCTGCAACCGCGTACAAAGCATTAAACGCTGTTGTTGGTTATTTAAATTATCTAATGGATTTGTACTATTTTAAGGCAGAAGAATGCTTAACATCAACTTATTGAAACAATAATAAAGATTCCAAAACAGCTCCAAACTGAAGAAAATGGTGAGGCAGACAGAAGGTCAGAATCCAGGGCAATCAAATCCAAATAAGGAGGCGAATATCAGTGTCAGACAAGCAGGACAGTCAGGCAAGGAGCAAACAAAACCAACAGGGACATACCAAAAGGCAGGTGTAGGATGTCATGTGATGATTAGGTGATGGGTGTGTGATGGGTGCATGATCCAACATGGCAGCGCACTGCTGCTAGAAAGACAAAAAACGTTTTCTAGACTTTTTTTTCCCCCCACCACGACGTCACCAGATTAAAACCTAAAGGACTACATTGTCAAATGCTTCAATAGACTATGTACAATGGGCGATCACGCAAAGCCAAAAACGCGGATTCTTCCCATATCAACTGATTCTTCATCGTCACCAACGTCCACTTCTATCAAAACAAACTACTGTTCTGACATACTTTTATCACTCAATTTGCGGTTGTCTAACTTGGATTCTAGACTCTAACTAATCAAAGTACTTCACAAAGAATTCCAAAATCTTTTCCATTGCCTGGAATACAGTCAACAATAAGTCGATTCACTCACAGAAGAAATCAAATCATTAAAAAGCTCCGTGGACACACTCGCTGCTAATCTTTCCACTGTAACCACTCAACTCACCTCTGTTACCGCCGAGAACAAAGCTATGCAAGAAACCATCCTGGATTTACAGTCACGCAGTATGAGAGACGATCTAATCTTTTCCGGCATTGCCGAATCATCCACTGAAGACGTCCGAAAAATCTGTTAAGGACTTCATGGTTAACCAGCTCAAACTTAAACCAGAGACTGTCGAGCACATCACCTTCTATCGCATACACCGTTTAGGACAGAAACTCCTCAACTCCACCTGACCTCGGCCCATCATTGTCAAATTTGAACATTTCAAACAAAAAGTACTTCTTCAGTGAAAGGGCTGGCAGCTAAAAAGGACTCATTACAGACTCAACGACCAATTTCCACAAGAGATCATCTGGAGACGTAAGCTACTCTTCCCCATCCGCAAGACAATGATCAATTAACGTAAAAAAGCAATCATTACAGTAGACAAACTATATATTGATGGACAGTTGTTCAGAAACTGTGAAATGATGTATAGACAATAGACCCCTGCTTCTCTCTCATTCTAACTTTATCATCATCCCATTCACCCCCTCTCTCTCTCCCTCTCCCTCCCCTTATCAATTTATACTCTTACATTAAACTACTTGCACCACGCACATGCATTGTATACTAAATACACCAAATTAGCCTGTTTGCTCACTGTTTACATGTTTTGTTGTTGGTTAGAGGTATTTATGTTTGTCCTGCTTTGTTTGCCATTTGCTATTGTAGATCTACAAGTACACGCACACAACCACACTCACATCCATACACACACTTATTTGACTTATGCTCACACAGCGTAATTATGAAGTACACACTATAGGTCCATGAAATTAACATTCTTAACTTGGAACATTCGTGGAGTTGCCTCACAAAGAAAACAAAAAACTGTCCTAAATTACCTTAAAAATATGCAAGCTGATGTATGTCTAATACAGGAAACACACTTCTCACAATCTACACAAAATAGCTTAAAAACTACATATTTTAACCACTGTTTTTCCTCCTACTATAATTCAAAACAAAGAGGAGTGTGCATCTTGATAAACAAAACAGAAAAATACAATTTCAACCACTATACAACCATTTCAGATCCTGAAGGCCATTTTATCATTATTAACATTTCAATCAAAAATAATCCAATCACAATTTGCAGCATTTATTGACCAAACTCTGATGATCCCTCCTTCTTTTCAAATTTCTTTTCCTCTCTTTCAACCTTTCCAGCATTCCAATAATTATAGGGGGAGAATATAACACTGTAATCAAGCCATCATTGGACTAGTCTAAACATACAGGCAAATCCTTGCAGTCCTCCAAAACAATAAAACAGTTCATGAGTGATTTTGGTCTTGGCGATGGTTGGAGGCTACAACACTCACTCGCCACAGAATATACTTTTTATTCTAATATCCACCAAACCTACTCCTGCACTGATCTCTTTCTAACCAGTAATTCAATCATACCAAATATAGAAACCAAAATTCATCCCATCAATATTAGTGACCATTCTCCCATAACTCTCACATGGAAACCACCTGCAATACAGAAGCACCCCACCAGATGGCGTTTTAATACATCTCTCTTGAAGGATCCAGATTTTGACAGCTACTTCAAGAGAAAGTGGACATCCCAAATGACTCTCCAAAGTCGCCAGCATCACTGCTCTAGGAAATGTGGAAAGTAGTATTACGGGGAAAAATTATATCATATTCAGTCCATAAAAAAAAGAAGGAAAAAGAAAAAGTACAACAGGAATAAAAAATAAAAAAATATATACATTTTACATGCAAACAACCGATCAGAAACCATTCATAAATAATTAAGAAAAAATATATTCTTGCTTAATGAAATAATAAACAAAAGAAACCAGTTTCTTATTCACAGACTTTATCACAAAACTTTTCACCATAGCAATAATTCCGGAAAATATTTAGCCAGTCAAATGTAAAGAAATAAAGAAAAAACGGCTATAACCTCTATTAGAAACTCAGCAGGGAAGCTAACCAATTCACAAATTGAGATAAACAAAATATTTGAAGAATACTATACAAAATTATACTCATCTGATCTGGACCCAAACCAAGAAGACATAACACCCATCTACCAAAACTCAACCCAGAACAACTTACCTCTCTCGAATTACCAATCACTAAAAAAGAACTCTGAAACACGCTGAAACACTTGCAAAATAATAAAGCACCAGGACCAGATGGCTTCCCTGCTGAGTTCTATTTTATTTCGAAAATGTTTGGTCAACCTTATTCCCACTATTCAGTAGAACAATAACGGAAATAAAACAAAATGCTAAATTCCCATACCACATGAATACAGTGCTTATATCACTCATTCCTAAACCTAACAAAGACCACACATCTTACTACCCTTCCTCTTTCACTTATACAGTGGGCATTGAAAGTATTCAGACCCCCTTAAATGTTTCTCTCTTTGTTATATTGCAGCCATTTGCTTAAATCATTTAAGTATTTATTTTTTCTCATTAATATACACACAGCCCCCCATATTGACAGAAAAACACAGAATTGTTGACATTTTTGCAGATTTATTAAAAAATGAAAAACTGAAATATCACATGGTCCTAAGTATTCAGACCCTTTGCTGTGACACTCATATATTTAACTCAGGTGCTGTCCATTTCTTCTGATCATCCTTGAGATGGTTCTACACCTACATTTGAGTCCAGCTGTGTTTGATTATGCTGATTGGACTTGATTAGGAAAGCCACACACCTGTCTATAAAAGACCGTACAGCTCACAGTGCATCTCAGAGCAAATGAGAATCATGAGGTCAAAGGAACTGCCTGAAGAGCTCAGAGACAGAATTGTTGCAAGGCATAGATCTGGCCAAGGCTACAAAACAATTTATGCTGCACTTAAGGTTCCTAAGAGCACAGTGACCTCCAAAATCCTTAAATGGAAGACGTTTGGGACGACAAGAACCCTTCCTAGAGCTGGCCATCTGTCCAAACTGAGCTATGGGGGGAGAAGAGCCTTGGTGAGAGAGGTAAAGAAGAACCCAAAGATTACTGTGGCTGAGCTCCAGAGATGCAGTCAGGAGATGAGAGAAAGTTGTAGAAAGTCAACCATCACTGCTGCCTCCACCAGTCGGGGCTTTATGGCAGAGTGGCCCGACATAAGCCTGAGAAATAAGATTCTCTGGTCTGATGAGACCAATATATAACTTTTTTGTGAAGAAAACCAGGCACTGCTCCTCACCTGTCCAATACAGTCCCAACAGTGAAGCATGGGGGTGGCAGGATCGCTGGGGGTGTTTTTCAGCTGCAGGGACAGGACGACTGGTTGCAATCGAGGGAAAGATGAGTGCGGCCAAGTACAGGGATATCCTGGATGAAAACCTTCTCCAGAGTGCTCAAGACCTCAGACTGGGCCGAAGGTTCCCCTTCCAACAAGACAATGACCCTAAGCACACAGCTAAAATAACGAAGGAGTGGCTTCACAACAACTCTGTGACTGTTCTTGAATGGCCCAGCCAGAGCCCTGACTTTAACCCAATTGAGTATCTCTGGAGAGACCTGAAAATGGCTGTCCACCAACGTTATCATCCAACCTGACTGAACTGGAGAGGATCTGCAAGGAGGAATGGCAGAGGATCCCCAAATCCAGGTGTGAAAAACTTGCTGCATCTTTCCCAAAAAGACTCATGGCTGTATTAGATAAAAAGGGTGCTTTTACAAAATACTGAGCAAAGTGTCTGAATACTTAGCACCATGTGATATTTCAGTTTTTCTTTTTTAATAAATCTGAAAAAATTTCAACAATTCAGTTCCCTTTCGAGGGAACTCACACTGCGTCGGAACGACGAATTTGGGGACACTCCCTAAGCAACAGTGTGTCTGAAGTATGAATGAAACTATCCCAATCCTGATTGGTGGTGCGTCATGACGTAGCTGTGACGGCATACCCGGAAGATACATAAGGGGAGCCGGCGCATAGTAACGGCAGTTATCGCTCTTCAGCATAGCGCTCTGTGTTTCAAACTGTCTGTCTATTTGGTGTTGCTTGTCACAAAAAAGAATATATATATATAAAGTTGGCGACTCACGGGCAATACTAGCGTTGTGTGCACCAGTGTCCCAGTTATAGGCGGCACGGACACACATATGCTTAGTGTACAGTGCCTGGCGTGCAGCACGCTAGGGCGGCTGAGGAAGCCGCGCGACAGATAAGCTGCCGCCAGGGTGCTTCGCGGCTGGCCGTGTTCAATGAGGTCGTTAGCCTCGCGGAGCCCGTGGATCGTCCCGCATTCGCCGAGGCGGTGCGGCGAGGCCGGTCATGGGGCTCACGGATGGACATGTCAGCGAGACTTGGGACTGCTGAGGCATCTTCCCAGTCTTTGTCTGTCAGTTCAGATGTTCTCCTTCCTCGCGGGAAGCTCGCGATGCGGCTTCTTCCCCGGGCGGAGGAGGACCCGATGCTTGAACGGTCTGATTCTGGGGAATTAGACGTGCTCAGCATCGGGCAGTCGGGTTATAACGAGCTCGCCACTTCTTATATGCAAGACTCAATCTCACGATTGCCGAGGCAGCGCGCAGGTTATGGGTCTGCTATTAAGGTGAACACACGCGATCGGTGTGCATGGAATACTGGTTGGCTTAACGGGAGCTACGCTGTTGAGGCAACGGTGGTTTACGAAGTCCGTATATTACGATAAAACAGTATTGCCTGATGATTATGGCTGCATTTAAGTCTGAGGATTTAAATGAAATATGATCTGACTCTGAGGAGTTAGATATTCAGCCTGTCATTCAGACCATGTTTCACCGTGATACTGTTTGGCTTTTTTCTCGAGCGATGAAAGCCAATTGTATTATGACGGGTTGAACCCCGTTGCTGAGGCAACGCGTGGTTTATGAGTCCGTATAAATGCAATAAAACAGTGTCGTCTGATGATTATGGCTACATTTAATTCTGAGGAATTAAATAAAATATTATCTGACTTTGAGGAGTTAGATGTATTTTTTATTCAGCCTATCATTCAGACCAGGTTGCACGGTGTAGTAATGTTCGTTCGTTGAGGGCAGGAAGAAGACACAGGGGTCGGCTTGACTGGGACTTTTACACACTTTTATTTTTCTCACTCACAGACAGACGCTCTCTGGCGTATACACTCAAAATCCACGATATGGGTCGCCCCGTTTCACACCGGCACACCGTAGTGGCTCGTACACTCAATTCACGATATGGTTCGCCCCGTTCAGTTCTCAGCAATAGCTGTTTCTCTCGTTCACTCTCAGCAGCGTGCGTGTAGTCCCAGTCCAATTCTCTCTGTCGCTCTCTCTCCCGGCCGCGGCTTATCAGCGCTCTCTCCACGCCAATTACTGTAATCAGAGACAGGTGTTATCATCTGCTTGACCTACTTACCGACCGCTCTGCTCCGCTCTCTTTCTCCGCTGCAGCCATGAACCACGCCTCCGCCACATACCCCCACCGCCCGACTCAGGCCGGGAGCCATCCGCCTGCAGCCCCCTCCTCCGGGAGAGGAAGTCAGCCGCAGCCATCTGAGCACCCGGCCTGTGGACCACCTTGAACTTAAATGGTTGTAAAGCTAGATACCAACGGGTGATCCGCTGGTATCCTTCATGCGGTGGAGCCACTGCAAGGGGGCGTGATCCGAACAGAGGGTGAACTCCGCCCCAGGAGGTAATAGCGAAGGGTGAGGACGGCCCACCTGATGGCTAAACACTCTTCTATGGTGCTGTACATCGCCTCTCTTAGAGAGCTTTCGACTGATGTACAGCACCGCCGCCTCACCCTCCACCTCCTGGGCCAGGACTGCGCCCAACCCCTGTCCGAGGCGTCCGTCTGCAACAAGAATGGGAGAGAAAAGTTAGGAGCCTGTAAGAGCGGTCCACCACACAGGGCAGCCTTTAACTGGGTAAAAGCCTGCTGGCACTGCTCCGCCCACCGAACTGTATCTGGTTCTTCCTTTTAGTTAGATCAGTCAGCGGGCTGGCGAGGTCCGAATAATTAGGTACAAACCTCCGATAATATCCCGCCAGCCCCAGGAACTGTCTAACCTCCTTTTTGGTCTTGGGTCTTGGGCAGGCCGCAACCGCTGTCTTATTAATTTGGGACGACCTGCCCATGACCCAAGTGGAAGCCCAGATATCTTACTTCCACCCGCCCAATCGCACACTTCTTCGGGTTGGCCGTGAGCCCCGCCCTTCTCAGCGACCTGAGGACTGCTCGCAAATGCTGCATATGACGCTGCCAGTCCCCACTATAAATGATGATATCATCTAGATAAGCAGCGCATATGCAGCATGCGTCAAGGATTCGGTCCATCAGGCGCTGAGTGCGGTGCCCCGAACAGCCCGAAGGAAGCGTAACGAATTGGTGCAATCCAAACGGCGTGGTGAAAGCTGTTTTCTCCTTGGTTACTGGAGACAAGGGGATCTGCCAGTAACCCTTTGTCAAGTCCAGTGTCGAATAAAAACGAGCAGTACCCAGCCGATCAAGCAATTCGTCAATCCGTGGCATGGGATATGCATCAAATTTCGACACGGCGTTGACTTTTCTGTAATCCACGCAGAACCGACCGAGCCAGGTTTTGGTACCAAAACGATCGGGCTCGCCCAGTCACTGTTGGATTCTTCTATTACCCCCATCTCTAACATTGCCTCTAATTCGCCTGAACCACTTCTTTCTTGTGTTCAGGCAACCTATATGGTCGGCTGCGCATAACCACGCCCGGCTCGGTCTCAACGTGGTGTTGGATGAGGTCTGTCCGACCCGGTAGGGGCGAGAACACGCCGGCGAACTCCGCCTGTAATTGTTTGAGGTCTATGAGCTGGGAGGGTGAGAGGTGATCTCCCGACCAGAGCGGAGATTGTGACTTTTGAACCGCCTCTGGTCCGAGATCATCCTTCCACTCACTACCGCCAGCATCACAGCCTCGGCCTCAACCCATTTTTTTAATAAATTGATATGATATATCTGACGTGCCCGCCCCTGTCGGACCGAATGACCTCATAGTTCAGATCCCCTACTCGCCGTGGTGACCTCAAACGGTCCTTGCCACTTGGCGAGTAATTTAGAACTAGAGGTGGGGAGTAACAGAAGTACTTTCTCTCCCGGTGCAAATTGTCTTAATCTAGCCCCTTTGTTGTACAGTTGTCTCTGTTTGTCTTGAGCCTGTAACAAATTCTCCATCAAAGCCGCCCAGCGTGTGGAGTTTTGTTCTCAGGTCCAATACAAACTGAATTTCGTTTTTACTAGCGGACGGTCCGTCTCCCAAGCTTCCCTAATGACATCCAAAACCCTCGGGCTGGCGGCCATAGAGAAGCTCAAGGGGGAAAACCCGTGGAGGCTTGGGGACCTCGCGGACAGCGAACAAGAGAGGTTCTAGCCATTTGTCCCAATTTTTGGCGTCTTCGTGAACGAATTTACGAATCATTGTTTTTAACGTGCGATTAAATCTTTCTACCAGCCCGTCTGTTTGTGGGTGATAGACGCTGGTCCGAATAGACTTAATGCCCAATAATCCGTAAAGTTCGCGGATTGTCCGTGACATAAACGCCGTGCCTTGATCGGTGAGAATCTCTTTCGGGATTCCCACCCGGGAGATTAGGGAGAACAGTGCACTCGCGACACTTTTCGCCGAAATGTTACGCAGTGGCACTGCCTCCGGATATCGCTGCATAATCCACTAGGACTAATGCAAAGCGATGTCCACGGGCTGACCGCTCTAATGGCCCGATGAGGTCCATCCCAATTCTTTCGAAGGGGACCTGCATCAACAGGAGTGGGCACAATGGTGCTTTTGGTTGGGCCGGTGGATTTACCAACTGACATTCACGACAAGACGCACACCACCGGCGCATTCTCGTGAATGCCCGCCAAAAGAACCGGGCCATGAGGCGGTTTAGTGTCGCTATTTGCCCTAAATGCCCGGCCATAGGATTGTGATGAGCCGCCTGGAAAAGCATTTCCCGACGGCTCTTAGGAATTAACAACTGGGTTGTAGTCTGCTTTGTTTGGGCATCTTGGGTCACCCTATACAACCGGTCCTTTATCAGAGAAAATAAGGAAAAGTGAGCGGTTGATCAGGACGGAGGGGATGGCCGCCGATGGCACAGACCTGATTGAAAGCATTTTTGAGCGTTTCATCCTGGGACTGTTCCAGGGGAAAGTCATCGCGTTCCAAAACACTGACGCTTTCCGTAGCGCTCAGTTCCCCGGATCAGTGCCCAGTGGTCCCGGCCCACCTCCCCGCCTGTGCAACCGCCACCTTCCCTGTCTCTTTTTTTTCCCAAGAGGCACCCACACACAAACATCCCAATAATTCATTAAAACCTGGCCAATTTGTCCCCAAAATCAGTGGGTGCCGGAGGTGCTGGTTAACTGCCACCTCAACTCTATGGTTTTTTCCCCTGAATAGAAAATCCATTGGCACTAACGGGTATTCTCTCACCTCCCCGTGCACACACCTCACCATAACCATGCGGCGCTTATCCCATGCCCGGGCTGAATCAGGCTTTGGTGTACGGAGGTCTGGTTACAACCTGAATCCACCAGAGCCTGATACGTACCCCCCTTGATACTCACAGGTATTTGGTACAGTCCAGCTTGATCGGGGCAGCGTGAGGCGCCGGGACCCTGACCAGCGCCCCACCTCCATCACCGGACACTGCTCTATAAAGTGTCCAGGGTCCCCACAACGCCAACACGCCGGCCCAGGCCTCCCGCCGCCTAGTGGCTGGAAGCAGGCCCGGAACTGGCGTGGAGAGATCGCAGGGCGGCCCGCCAGCGGTGCCGGATCTGGAGCTCCTCCACCTCCCTCGGCGCTGACTGGGTGGTCGCGGGGGGTTCTCCTGAACCACCCATCCTCCATCTTGGGGCCGGCCTGGGAGGCACCCCCCCCGCGCGATACCTAGGAGACGGGACAGGTTTTGAGAGAGACGGGAGGGGAAGGAAAAGAAGAAGAAGGAGGGGTGAGAGAGAGAGAGAGAAGCCGCCTGCAGGGGTTCGCCACCCTGGGCACGCCACCATTTGATCCTCCGCCAGCTCGATGGCTTGGTCCAGCGACGACGGCCTGTGGCACTGGACCCATTGCGCGGTTTTCCTGGGCAACCGCGCAATAAACTGCTCCAGTGCCACTCGATCCACAACCTGGTCGATCGACTGGTCCGCCATCAGCCATCTGCGGCAGGCGCCCGGAGCTGCTGGGCCATCACGGCGGGCCGGCTGTTCTCCCCAGTGTCAGCGACCGGAATCGCTGGCGATGTTGTTCGGGGGAGCGACCGACCCGCTGAAGGATGGCCCTCCGTAGGTCATCATAGACCAGGAGGTTCTGGACTGGTAGTTGTTGGGCCGCTATCTGCGCCTCCCCGGACAGCAGCGGGATGAGGCGCACCGGCCAGTCCAGTCGCGGCCACCCACATGCTTCCGCGGACCGCTCGAACAAGTCCAAGAAGGCTTCCGTGAAGAAGGCGATCGTCCTGCGGTCCCATCTTGGTCAGCTGCATGCGGGTGGCGCTGGCCGGGGTTGATGATGGGTCCCCGGCGGGAACCTCCCGGTCAAGGCAGCTCCGGAACAGCTCGCGGTCCTGCTGCTGGGCCAGGAGGAGCGCCTGGAATCGCCGCTCCTGCTCCTCCCTGATCTCCAGCATTGACTGTTGTTGTTCTTTGTGCAGGCCCGCGAGTGCCTGGATGATGTCCGCAAATGGCGTTGCTGACGGCGCTTGCATGGCGGCGGCTCCGGTCTTCTTCCTCCCGGGTTTCGGCACCAGTGTAGTAATGTTCGTTCGTTGAGGGCAGGAAGAAGACACAGGGGTCGGCTTGACTGGGACTTTTACACACTTTTATTTTTCTCACTCACAGACAGACGCTCTCTGGCGTATACACTCAAAATCCACGATATGGGTCGCCCCGTTTCACACCGGCACACCGTAGTGGCTCGTACACTCAATTCACGATATGGGTCGCCCCGTTCAGTTCTCAGCAATAGCTGTTTCTCTCGTTCACTCTCAGCAGCGTGTGTGTAGTCCCAGTCCAATTCTCTCTGTCGCTCTCTCTCCCGGCCGCGGCTTATCAGCGCTCTCTCCACGCCAATTACTGTAATCAGAGACAGGTGTTATCATCTGCTTGACCTACTTACCGACCGCTCTGCTCCGCTCTCTTTCTCCCGCTGCAGCTTTCGCGGAACCACGCCCCCTCCGCCACACACGGGTTGGCTGATTATGATGGCATTTAATTCAGTGGAATTGAGTGTCATGTTATCTGACTTTAATAAGTTGGATACTTTAATTATGTCACCTAAGCGTGTTTGACTTGTCTGGATATTCATCTAAGGTGGAGCCCTCCTGAAGTTGATGTCGTTCTCGCCGCCTTGTGGCCTGCGGGACACATCAGTTTCAGGCAATTGCTATCCCAGTGTCCGCCCTAGTGTTGCGGCCCTGAAGAGCTGCTCCCTTAGATGAGGCCCCTGCTGGCCAGCCCCCTCTCCCGGGTAGGAGCGATCGAGGTCGCCTCCCCTGTGGAGTTTTCGGGAATCGATGCTGTGCTCCCACCATCAAGTATGCTTCGGGCCACATCGTTTCCCCGCGCACGCGTGCTGTACCAGCCGCCTCTAGCAAGACTTGCGGCAGTCCAGCAAACGCGTACGCACACCGAAAATCTTCCTCAATTTCACCCTGCCGGTTAGCCGCTTCAGGGGGTCGGGGAGGAGGCTCGGTTGACACCCAAGGCCGGCCTCGAGAGGCTGGTTCCCTTAGCAGATTATCTTGGCGCATGGTTATGCCTCCGAATATATCTGTGTGGGCCCTGCGTACTGTAGAAAATGGGATACAGACTGCAGTTTAGTTACTTTCCCCCGAAGTTCAGTGGGGTGGTCTGGACGGCAGTGGTCCCTGGGCAGGTTCGGGTAATGGAACAGGAAGTCCACTCCCCGTTGGTAAGGAGGCCACAGAAGGTGCTCCTCCGCCAGACAGGGAGTCCGGGTTCTGCAGCCAGTACTTCATAGTTCCTAAGAAGGATGGCGAGTTGCGTCCAACTTTAGAACTGAGGTACTTGAATCGTTCTCTGAGGAGATTCAGATTCAAGATGCTTACAGTTCCTCCGTTGTGATTCAGATCCAGTCTGAGGACTGGTCTGTCACGACGGGTCTAAAGAGGACGCATGCTTCCCTGTATCCATCCTTCTGTGTCACAGGAAGTTCCTGAGGTTCGCTTTTGGGGGCAAAGCGTACCAATATCGGGTTCGTCCATACGGCCTAGCCCTTCCCCTCTGTGGTAGCAGCAGTTCGGCATTGAGGTGTCGTCCTTGGCTGCTCAGTGCTTGGGGTTGAGACTCTACACGCAGTAGCATGTTGACGCCTTCTCAGAGAATAGTGTTCCCTGGAGTCGTATGGGATTCTCTACGTTGTGGGCACAATTGTCTCCCGCACGTATCGAGTCCATACGGGCGGGAGTCTCTAAAGTGAAGCTAGGCCACAGCATCACTGTGAAGCAGTTTTAAGGACTGCTGGGGCTCATTGCGGCTGCGTCCAACAGGATATATCTTGGCCTGCTGCACGAGACCCTTACAGTGGTGGCTGGGAATCAGAGGGTTTTCCTCGAGGGGAAAACCGTTCTGTATGATCAGGGTAACGCGCAGATGCCTTCGTTTCCTAGTCATATGGAAGAAACCTTGGTTTCTGTCCCAGGGGCCAGTGTTGGGAGCATCACGTTGCCGGAAGACCGTTTCAACGGATGCCTCCCTCACTGGCTGGGACGTGGTCATGGCGGCCGCTTTGCGAGAGGTCTGTGGGAGACCCGGCATTTCTCCTGGCACATTTACTGCCTGGAAATGCTGGCGGTCTACAAAGCTCTGAGGGGCTTTTTCCTGGACCTCCGCGGCCACCATGTCCTGATACGGAAGTAAACCAGGTGACTTTCCTTGAGGGGAAATCCATTCTGTATGATCAGGGTAATGCGCAGTGGCCTTCGTTCCCTAGTCATATGGAAGAAACCTTGGTTTCTGTCCCAGGGGCCAGTGTTGGGAGCGTCCTGTTGCCGGAAATCCGCTTCAACAGACGCCTCCCTCACTGGTTGGGGCGTGGTAATGGATGGCCGCTTTTCGAGGGGCCCATGGGAGGGCCGTCATTCCTCCTGGCACATAAATTGCCTGGAGATGATGGCGGTCTACAAAGCTCTCAGGAGCTTTTTCCCGGACCTCCGTGGTCACCATGTCCTGGTACGAAGAGGCAAGACAGCTGTCGTATCGTACCCCAATCGGCAGGGGGGTCTGAGGTCGCGCCCTCTGTGTAGACTGGCGCATCAGATCCTCCTGCGGTCCCAAGGGAAACTGTTGTCCATCAGGGCAATGTACGTCCCGAGGGTCCAAGATCAGGGAGCAGACATCCTGTTGAGGCAGGGGCTGAGGCCCGGGGAGTGGCGGCTCCACCCAGAGGTGGTGGAGGCCATGTGCGAGGGGTTTTCTCTCACGTATCCAGCCCCGCTGGGGTTGGATGCCATGGTTCAGACGCGGCCGAGGCTGCATCTGTATGCATATCCCCTGATCACTCTGCTCCCGGGAGTCTTGGAGCGGGTCAGCCAAGAAGGATCAGCCTACTCTCAGTAGCACCCTGCAGGCCGACCGGTATGGTTCTCGGACATTATAGCACTGCTAGACGGTCTCCCGTGGCAGGTCCCGCCGAGGAGGGATCTGCTGTCTGAGGCACGGGGCACAATATGTCTCCCCTGCCCAGAGTTTTGGGATCTCTGGGTCGGGCCCCTGAGGGGCCCAGTACCTAGAGGCTGGACGGTCAGCAGATGTTATCGAGACCTTGCTCAGCTCCAGGGCTCCTTCCACCAGGAGGTGTACAGCCCGAAGTGGGCGTGTTTCCACTTAGTGTAGAGAGCATGAGGTGGACCCAGTTAACTGCCCAGTGGCTTCAGTGCTGGAGTTCCTCCAAAATCGCTTCTCTGCAGGTCTTACCCCGTCCACACTCCGGGTGTACGTGGCTGCCTTTGGGCTTTCCACGCTCCTGTGAGTGATGGGCCTTTTTGGGTAGGCACCATCTGGTTGTACGGTTCCTCCGTGGGGCTCGGAGGATGAGGCCTGCGGCTCTGTTCCAGAGTTCCAACCTAGGGATCTGGCAGTGGTACTTGAAGGCTTGGCTGAGGCCCCTTCGAGCCACTAGAGTCAGCTGAGGCAGAGAACCTGACCCTTAAGTTTGCCTTTCTCTTAGCTATCACTTCTCTGAGGAGAGTGGGGGACCTTCAGGCCTTGGCGCTTACGCCGACTTGCCTGGAGTTTTCCCCTGGCGGAGTAAAGGCCATCTTACATCCTAGGGTGGGCTACGTGCCCAAGGTACCATCTAGTGTGGTCAGGTCTTTGGTTCTTCAGGCATTTCATCCTCCGCCTCACATGGCGGAAGAAGGAAGTGGAGTCTGCACAGGAGTTCTGTACAGCTGTCTATAGCTTGCACCTCCCTGCGACGCCTGGCGCTAGGGTGCTCCAGTCCTAGTTGTGCCCGGTCTCCGGCTTTACACTAGGGCAGGCGCTACCCTCGGTTTGGCCTAGTGGGTACTCGTTCCCCAAATTCGTCGTTCCGACGCAGTGTGAGTTCCCTCGAAAGGGAACGGCTCGGGTTATGTGTATAACCCTTGTTCCCTGAGAAAGGGAACGAGCACTAAGTTGCGTCGCCACACCTCGGCACGCCTGGAGCGCATGCTTCATCGCGATAATTGCCGTTACTATGCGCCGGCTCCCCTTATGTATCTTCCGGGTATGCCGTCACAGCTACGTCATGACGCAACACCAATCAGGATTGGGATAGTTTCATTCATACTTCAGACACACTGTTGCTTAGGGAGTGTCCCCAAATTCGCTGTTCCGACGCAGTGCTCGTTCCCTTTCTCAGGGAACAAGGGTTATATACATAACCCGAGCCGTTTTTCTGTCAATATGGGGTGCTGTGTTTACATTAATGAGAAAAAAATGACTTAAATGATTTTAGTAAATGGCTGCAATATAACAAAGAGTGAATACTTTCTGTACCCACTGTAAATGTCGACATATAAATTATTAGCAAAGCATTACATTTATAAAAATTATACCATATATCATCCATCCTGATCAGACCGGCTGTATAAAAGGTAGACACGAATCCAACAATACCCACAGATTATACAATTTAATGCATTACTCATCAGTACAACAGAAAGATACTCTCATTGCCACTTTAGACGCTGAAAAAGCTTTTGATAGGGTCAACTGGAAATTTTTATTTACCACACTACAAAAGTTTGGCTTTGGAGAGTCATTTATTAACTGGATCAAGATTTTTTACACATCACCATCTGTCATAGTCACAACCAATGGACTAACTCAACTTTATTTATATATCGCTTTTAACAATGCAGATTGTTTCAAACTAGCTTCACAGTGTTAAACAGGAAAATAATGCAACAGATTTTTATTCAGCCGTATAGCTGTCCTGGAGAAAACAGTGATGTCATCAGTTCATTTCAGTTATCATACAGTGACAATGTGGACTTTAGATGAGTAATTAGATAAGTAATTTAGTTTATATGGTTAATTTAGTTTAATAATTAGATTTATTTGGATATTTAGTTGAAAAATCCCCAACTGAGCAAGCCAAGCCAGAGGTGACAGTGGCAAGGAAACCAAAACCCCATCAGGTGACCTACTGGAGAAAAATAAACCTTGAGAGAAACCAGGCTCAGTCGGGGTGCCAGTTCTCCTCTGGCCAATTAACAAACAGCGTATGATTATTATTCTGGCAGCATGCCGGAGAAGGGTTTATTGAGGATGATGTGTCGATTTAAATAATTAGTAAATAGGATTAATCAAAATATCAGAGTCATCACGCTGGAGACTGGTTTATTGAGAATGCCATATTGATTAAACAGTTATTAAATTGCAATATTCGAAAGATCGGAGTCATCACACCGGAGACAGGTTTATTGAGTATGATGTGTCGATTTAAATAATTATTAAATAGGAATAATCAAAATATCAGCGTTATCACGCTGGAGACTGGTTTATTGAGGATGCCGTATTGATGAAACAATTATTAAAGTGTAATATTCGAAAGATCGGAGCCGTCAGGCCGGAGACAGGTTTATTGAGGATACTGTGTCGATGAGGTAATTTCAGGGGAAGTCTAATTGACACGGCCTCTGCAGACACTTCAAGGTCATGCGTTGGTCATGTCTGGGTGCAGGTCCACCATCTGATCTGGATCCGGCTGACTGCAGTAGACCTCAGGATAAAACAGAGACACTAACATTAGCGTAGATGCCATTCTTCTGATGATGTAACGAGTACATCAGTTGTTATGGGAAGTTTTCCCGGTTCTGGCTGACCTAGTTAATGCAGCCTAACAATCATTTAATTGAAAAAGTGTTTTATGTGTATGCCATAGTGAATATATGTGTTTTTAGTCTAGATTTAAACTGACAGAGTGTGTCTGCTTCCCGAACAATGCTAGGAAGACTGTTCCAGAGTTTAAGGGCTAAAAAGAAAAAGACCGCCTGCAGTTGATTTTGATATTCTAGGTATTATTAACTGGCCAGAATTTTGAGACCGCAGTAGACGTGATGGAGTATAATGTGTTAAGAGCTCGTTCAAGTACTGGGAGCTAAACCATTTAGTGCTTTGTAAGTAATAAGCAAGATTTAAAAATGTATGCGATGTTAGCAACTTAGCTGTAATACAGTCCTGTTTAGTTCATCATATAATCTTTGTGCCAAACAGGCACTGTGTGTAGTGTTGTGTGTTTGCTGTAATGTGTTACTGGCACAGTCAGTCAATACAGGTGAGTATGCCAAGTGAACAGCATTCCACTTTTTTCCATCACTGAGCAGGAAAGTGTTGGATCCCACTCTCTTCTCTACTTTTACAGGACCAGAGAATCTTGGATGACCTTTTGTGGTTGCACGAGGGAGCCTTATCCTCACTCTCCCTCCCACACTATCGAGAGGATTGCGAGCACCGCGTTTGTGATCAGTATATTGTTTCATTTTGTCCTGTTTCTTTTTCACGTTCTCTCGGACCGCAGCAATATCACATTTGCCCTTACCATGCAAAGGCAGGATGTTGAGTTTAGTTCACATCTTCCTTTCTTCAGAAACTTGATAACGTCCTCCGTGGTTGCACTGTTGGCAAATGCAAGGTTCGGCCACTTGGAATGATAGTCTGTGAGAGTTATTGCATATCTACAAGCAGGGGTGGCAGTTTCAAATGGTCCGACTATGTCCAGACCCAGTTTTTTCCATTTTATATTATAATAATATTATTTACTAACAAAATATAGACTAACTAAGTGCATGTCACGTGACTTGGGTGATCGCTCAAGCTCAGTGCCACCGCTTCCACCACGCGCTGCGTGTAGGGCACCAAGTGCTGAGGGGGCACCACAAGAAGACCTGTTGTTCTGAGTGGGTTGCGGAGTGCCTGAGAAAAATGTGTCCCGATTCAGTATCTGCGGTCAGATGATATGGTGTAAGGCTATATGTCTCTTTCACCTTAGAAAACCGAAATTTCATGTCTTGTCAGCAGTTATACTGTTGTTGTAGTGCACACACTTCAAATGCATGCGCAAACACAGCAGCGCACGCTGTTAATCCAATCATATATTAAGCGCAAGAGAAACTATGATCATGCAACTTAAGTCAAGACATAAAAGTAAAGTACCAATAAATCATGCAACAGGTACGCCGTGTGTTAGCTGGGAAGGATTTGTATGTATTCTGTGCTAATCAGGAGCAGTCATATGATTCATTAATAGTTCAAGTTGGTATTGTGTATTTGCCATGGTAACTGTTGTTTCCATAACCCCAAAATGCCACTTGATTTTCATTTTGTTATTTTGTAAATAAATTATAAATTATTTTGTCAATTTAAATTAGTGTGGTTGGTTACTTTATTGTGTTACAAAACTGCTATTTAATAGCTTTAAATTATACGCCTATTTATTCATCATCAGTAGTAGTCATATTCATACAATTTAAGTGTTAAAGTAGGTTAAAGTGGGACATTACTTGTGTGTTGTCATACATTTTTGTGGAATAAAGCTGCTTGTTTTTAAAAAAAACTAGTCTAGACTAGTCTAGAGTGGAGGTATTTATTTCATTTTAGTTTACTCAGGTTTGTTAACTGCTCTAAAGAAAACGTGAAGCCAATGTATAAAGTTAATAAAGATAAAGTTAATAAGTTAAATTATTGTTGTTAAAAGTGAATCTACTGTAATTATTGCTGGTGCCCTGCCATGAACCCTGACCCACAGCAAACAAAACCAAACCATGGCTCCAAAACCGTGATGTGAACCAAACCGTGTTATTGTGTTATTTATTTATTTTGTTTAAGTGGTCATGTTTAGCTTTGGAGATAGACTTGATGTGTGTCGTTGTTTTCTACAGGTTGAGGGATTGTGATATCGCAGATGAAGGTTGTTCTGCTCTGGCTTCAGCTCTGAGATCAAACCCTCACACCTGAGAGAACTGGAGCTGTCTGAGAATAATATACGAGACTCAGGAGTGAAGCTGCTCTCTGATCTGAGGAAGGATCCACATTATAAACTGCAGACACTAAGGTAACAATAGTTTTTAACAGTTTCCATGATCATATTTTCAAAAAATCTAAAGTTTTACTTACTAGACAGACTGATCTCATGAAATGGTGTATGTATGACACGCCAGTTCGTATGCCATATTGACGCATAATCGCTTTTTAGCGTGTTTTTTCAACGCCGTTTCACTCTATCCCCCTACACTGCCCCTACCCCTAAACCTACCCATCACACACACACTGCCCCTGCCCCTAAACATACCCATCACAAGAAATATTCTGCATTTTTACATTTTCAAAAAAACATAATTTAGTATGTTTATAAATCCATTTACATTGTGGACACACACATAATGGTTCGTTTCAGCGTAGACATACACGCGGAATCACGGCGTACACATACACGCGGATAGCTCAAAATGCGTACAGATAACATGCCATTTGGCTTTAGAAAGTGGCGTGTATGTTTAGGTAAAGTCATGATGTCATGTTGCACTAGAAATAAAAGGAAATTTGTTGTGGAGTGTAATGATCATTTCTGCTGGTTCTGTATCAGCTGTCTGTTGTGGGAAAGTGACCTTTCATGACCATTTGATGTTGTAAAGTGACTTTGAGCATCAGATAGAAGCTATATTATCATGTTTGAGAATTAATTAATAAAGCTTATCTAGTTAGTGCTCAGTTTACTTATTAAAAGATGTGACAGACGTAATGTCTCGTAGTGCATATGTGACTGTGTTTGTTTTATTTTAGAATTGGCCATCAGATGCCAGTCTGATGTTTTGCTGATCATCTGATGGTGAATAAGGATCCACTACAGAGACTCACAGTCAACAGAATCAACAGAGACTGAAGATACAGTGACTTCACTGTTCATTTAGATTTCAACAATCCTCTGACAGACCTGTTGAGGCGGAGAGTGAAACACCTTTTATTTCACAGCAGCAAATCACAGTTTAACCATTTTATTTATAAAAACACACAGTATAAACTCAAAAGGTGTGTGTTTTGTTACAGAGGGACCAGCAGAGGGAGACAAAGACTAATGAAAGTTTAATTTACAAACAATGGAAGCTTGAGTGTATAATAATTTTTATAATAATAGTTGTGTTACATTTGTATTAATGTATTAAAGGGGTCATGTGATGCGTTTTCATGTTTTCCTTTCTCTTTAGTGTAGCCTATAAAAACCACAATGACCACAATAAAGTGTGGTTCACCTCGCTCTGTTTGTTCAGCACTAGCTCATGCTGATGCCGTTTATTCTTCTATTCTAACGTGTGTCGTAGCCTGAGATTCAATAGGTGTCATCATCGCACAGTCTACACACACGCCGTACCCGAGTTCATCAGATCCGTGTCGTTCAGTGTGATTTGTGATGATCTTACAGGATTGGTGAAATCACACCGTCTGTAGCAGGAATAAAAGAGAAGGCAGATCCAGACCAGATAAAACACCTCGATAGGATTCTCCCTCACAGAGCTACGTCACTCGGTGGAAATATTAGCATAATGCCATCCAAATGCAAACGCAAAGAAAGAAGGCGTGGCTTCAGTTGTCAGTTGTTGTCGCCGCCATGTTGTGGAGACGCAGTGTGTGTCTGTGTGAAAGCAAAAGGCACTTTATTTGGCCTTCTGAAAGTGGATGCAATCAGGATTCAGTGGATCAGATTTATTTACAAAACTGTCCCAGAACAGCAGTGTGTGTGTGTGTGTGTCACAATTGACCAGTGTGACTGCCCGCGATCACCTTCAGAGGGCACTCCAACCCAGACTATCATTCTATCAAAGACTACATCTCGCATAATCCTTTGCCCGGACTCATTAGCACTCATTGCTTACATCCACCTGCACCCCATCACCTAGTTAGCTCACACTATATAAACCATGTTCACTCTGTCATTCACAGGAAGTCTGGTTTAGTGTTACATTGCATTTCTGAGCGTTTTCCTGGTTTCATGTCTCCTGGTTCGTTGGATTTCTTGCTTGTCTCCGTGGATTACACTTTTGCCTGTCGCCTCTGTTTTGTTTGCTGGATTGGACTGATTGCTTGTGTATGACCTTCTGCCTGTTTTCTGACTACGATTGTGGATTACCCTCTGAATAAAGCTGCGTTTGGATCTCCTACCTTCTGTCTCAGAGCAGTCGTGACAAAAGACTTTGCCAAGCATGGATCCAGCAGTCACCCTTGTTCGACTACGCCAAATAACTCACACACTCTAGGAACACATCAGAGAATTTCTGAGCATCTCAAACACCTCCAAACTCTTGGACTTTATGTTGATTGACTTTTTTTCCTCTGGACTCAACCAGCATTTGCAAACCAAACTGATCCGTGATGGTCCTCGAGGGTCCTTGAGTGAGTTCCTTGACTATGCCCTTCAGGTGAGCGGCTCTACATTTACTGTGGGTGTCGTGGAGGAAGATAACATCTACGCAGTACCCGCCAGTCCAGAGTCTCCTTCCATCACAGCCACTGACCAGTGTCCAGAGAGGGCTCCGGCCACTGACCTGCATCCAGAGAGGGTTCCAGCCACTTACCTGCATCCAGAGAGGGCTCCAGCCACTGACCTGAGTCCAGAGAGGACTCCAGCCACTGACCAGCATCCAGAGAGGGCTCCAGTCGCTGACCTGCGTCCAGAGATGGCTCTAGCCACTGACATGCGTCCAGAGAGGGCTCCAGCCCCTGACCAGCGTCCAGAGATGGCTCCTGCCCCTGACCAGGGTCAAGAGACGGCTCCTGCCCCTGACCAGGGTCCAGAGACGACTCCTGCCCCTGACCAGGGTCCAGAGACGACTCCTGCCCCTGACCAGGGTCCAGAGACGGCTCCTGCCCCTGACCAGGGTCCAGAGACGGCTCCTGCCCCTGACCAGGGTCCAGAGACGGCTCCTGCCCCTGACCAGCGTCCAGAGACGGCTCCTGCCCCTGACCAGCGTCCAGAGAAGGCTCCTGCCCCTAACCAGTGTCCAGAAAAGGCTCCTGACCAGCGTCCAGAGACGGCTCCAGCCCCTGACCAGCTTCCAGAGACGGCTCCAGCCCCTGACCAGCGTCCAGAGACGGCTCCAGCCCCTGACCAGCGTCCAGAGACGGCTCCAGCCCCTGACCAGCGTCCAGAGACGGCTCCAGCCCCTGACCAGCGTCCAGAGACGGCTCCAGCCCCTGACCAGCGTCCAGAGACGGCTCCAGCCCCTGACCAGCGTCCAGAGACGGCTCCAGCCCCTGACCAGCGTCCAGAGACGGCTCCAGCCCCTGACCAGCGTCCAGAGACGGCTCCAGCCCCTGACCAGCGTCCAGAGACGGCTCCAGCCCCTGACCAGCGTCCAGAGGCGGCTCCTGCCCTGACCAGCGTCCAGAGACGGCTCTTGACCAGCATCCAGAGATGGCTCCAGCCCCTGACCAGCGTCCAAAGATGGCTCCAGCCCCTGACCAGCGTCCAGAGACGGCTCCAGCCCCTGACCAGCGTCCAGAGACGGCTCCTGCCCCTGACCAGCGTCAGAGACGGCTCCAGCCCCTGACCAGCGTCCAGAGACGGCTCCTGCCCCTGACCAGCGTCCAGAGACGGCTCCTGCCCTGACCAGCGTCCAGAGACGGCTCCTGCCTCTGACCAGCGTCCAGAGAGCGGCTCCTGCCTCTGACCAGCGTCAGAGACGGCTCCTGCCTCTGACCAGCGTCCAGAGACGGCTCCAGCCTCTGACCAGCGTCCAGAGACGGCTCCAGCCTCTGACCAGCGTCCAGAGAGGGCTCCAGCCCCTGACCAGCGTCCAGAGACGGCTCCTGCCCCTGACCAGCGTCCAGAGACGGCTCCTGCCTCTGACCAGCGTCCAGAGATGGCTCCAGCCTCTGACCAGCGTCCAGAGACGGCTCCAGCCTCTGACCAGCGTCCAGAGACGGCTCCAGCCTCTGACCAACGTTCAGAGACGGCTCCAGCCTCTGACCAGCGTCCAGAGACGGCTCCGGCCCCGCCTCGTGTCACGAGTCCAGAGAGGGCTCATGCTGGACCACATGTTCTGCCTGCTCCACTGTGGAGGTCTTCTAGACCATCTAGTCCGCCGTGGGGGTTTCAAGATTGTCTACACCACCGTGGTGGTCGTATGCTCCGTCGTGGCGGTCTTCAACCTCGTCTACGCCACCGTGGTGGTCGTCTGCTCCACCATCGCGGTCTTCAACCTCGTCTGCGCCGCCGTGGTGGTCATCTGCGCCACCGTAGGGGTCTTCAACCTTGTCTGCGCCGCTGTGGTGGTCGTCTGCTCCGCCGTGGGGGTCTTCAACCTTGTCTGCACTACTGTGGTGGTCGTCTGCTCCGCCCTGGCTGCCTGCATCACCCTGGTCATCTGCCCTGCCTGCGTCATCCTGGTCATCTGCCTGGCCTGCGCAACCCTGGTCATCTGCCGAGCCTGCTCCAGCCTGGCCTCCTGCTCTGCCTCAGTCTCCAGGCCCACTTCCACTCCATGGGCCTGGCCCTCCATCCCACCCCCAGGTCTGCCTTCGCTCCACCTCCCTCCTGGAAAATTTTAGGAGCGTCTGGAAGCCGCTCCTTTGAGGGGGGGCTATGTCACAATTGACCAGTGTCCATAAACACCTCCAGAGGGTTCTCCAACCCGGACTATCATTCTATCATAGACTACATCTCCCATAATCCTTTGCCCGGAATCATTAGCACTCATTGATTACATCCACCTGCACCCCATAACCTAGTTAGCTCACACTATATAAACCATGTTCACTCTGTCATTCACTGCGAAATCTTGTTTAGTGTTACACTGCATTTCTGAGTGTTTTCCCTGATTTCATGTCTCTTGGTTCGTTGGATTTCTTGCCTGTCTCCGTGGATTACCCTTTTGCCTGTCGCCTCTGTTTTGTTTGCTGGATTGGACTGATTGCTTGTGTCTGACCTTCTGCCTGTTTTCTGACTACGATTGTGGATTACCCTCTGAATAAAGCTGCGTTTGGATCTCCTACCTTCTGTCTCAGAGCCAAGGGCGCCGTAAAGGGGTGGAAGGTGAAATTTCTTTTATTTCTTTTCTATTTTCTATACATACATTAAATGTGCTAGGGCCCCTCATGACCTAAATGTGTATTTTGTCCATTTTGACCATAGATTTTATATTTAAAAAACGAATTTCAAAATGTCAGTCACAACCCCCCTCCCCTCTCACAATGGTTCATTCCACCTGCGCGTTCCGAGCTAGATCGCTAGCGTCTCTTGGTTATTGCACTTGCTATGATGAAGCGCAGACAGTGATACACGCAGGCATGTCACATCAAAAGTCGGGGCATCAAAAACGGAAAGAAAAGAAGGAAAGAGAAGACAGAGAACGCCGAAGTCGACAGTATGTCACACAGTTTTTCAAAAAGAAAGGTAGCTTGCCCTATTCCTGTAACGTTATTCCAAAACTTTCAGAGTTACTTATTTTTGTTGCTACGTATGACCTGCTTTTATCTAGCTAGCTTAGTGAAATAATTACTGAATTATGATTTACATCCAACATTACATATCTGCTGTGCTGTCTTCGGGTTATCATGTCTCGTAGACACAGATTCAGTGGCTGCTGCTCTCCTCCCCACGTCCCACATCCCCCAGACGAACAAGGTGAGCCTGAGCGCGAAACTTCACAAAGAATGAAGCCTCTAAACACGTCTTATTTACTGTGTTCGCCACATGAATGATGATAAACAAAAAGTAATCTACACGCTTCAAAAACTACAAAATCAGTTTGCCGTGTGTGTCGTATGTTCTGTGAAGTGACAGTGCTGCTGCTACGATTGATGCTGTCTTACGCCCGTTTCACACATACTCCGTCTGCAGTGCATGTTGCGGTGTGTATTCGGTGCCGGAGCAGCACGAGCTGTTGTGCTTTCACATATGCTGCGTTTGCAGTGCGCAACTGATCTGCGGTTGTATACCACAAACACAGCATTAATTCATTATTTTTCATTTAAAATCTAAAAGTTGTTACTGAACATGGCTCACCAGAATTGCAATTCTCTTTGTTTACACTTTCATAGATGTCAGGTTTTAAAGCACTCATATTTATATAGCCTATACTTTAGATATAGCTCACGCAAGTGGCAAAACATTTAAACATTGTTTATAGCCTAAAATCACTAGCATTTTAAATTAGAAACTTACAATATGCTATTAAAAAACAGCCGACTCTCTTCTTTTCTTTCGTTTTTTTAAACCCTTTTAAAAGTAATCCTACAGATCATAAAGAACTTTATTTTTTTAATCTCTAAGAAAGGACGAGTGCTTTCCATTATGTCACATTTTTTTTACCTAAATGTCAGGTAAGGTGTCGTTTCCATTCCTTGCTTTACCCAAAAAAGAGAGAAAAAGCCATGTGTAGACTTAGTAACAAGTAGACTTTAAATTATATGCATATGTGGTGAAATTACTATGATTTTCGCATCAGTACATGTTTATTTTAATGCGAACAATGTTCTGTCACTTTAATGCAGTAGTGCAGCACAGCAAAAATAGACTCTGTCTGAAACGATCGCGCACTGCTGCAGCGCGCATCGCACCTGGAGCGCGCGGCGGACAGCATCCGCGTGCAGTGTGAAAGATGTAATCCGTTAACATGGGTACGGAAAAAAACGCCCTGCAGACGGAGTATGTGTGAAACGGGCGTCACTTGATGTTCTTAATATGAACAAAATGCCCCAGAAAAAATAATATAATATAAAATGGAATAAAACATGTGTCTGTAGTAACAACTGGCTATAAGGAGTTTACAAAATAGATATTTTAATATTTTATATTAAGACATTATGTTATGTTCTGTTATGCTTGCAATTGAGATAATAAATGTTCTCCCTTTTATGTAAACAAGTACATCTTTCTATATTTTTTTCTTGTTTTTGTAGGCTTTGTACTCATATTTAGACATGTTAACTATGCAATGTGCTAAGTATCTTTTTTAAAGTATACAGGGCATGTTTATTGGGTTAAATTTTATCTGTAAAATTGTAGGGGGCCCAGAAATTTTGTTTTCCATAGGGCCCAGAATTTCTGGCGGCACCCCTGCTCAGAGCAGTCATGACAGTGTGTGTGTGAGAAGTGTATTTTATGGAGGACAGTTTCCTGAACCTGTGAGAGTACAAGACTGGCTGTGCACAAAGACTATTGCTAAAAAATGGGGCAATTCCAACTGTAAATCTATTCTGAATCAGAGCCTGCAAGTGTGTTTTATTGTTTGTTAAGGTATTAGCATTGACTGTTCAAATGTGGAAAAATTGGATGATCAGTAATTTCCTGCAACTTAATTCAGAAAAAACAGAATTTCTAATCATTGGACAAAACTCCATAAGTAGTAACCTAGAATACTGTCTAACCCTCAATGGCTGCTCTGTCAAGTCCTCGTCGTCAGTGAGGAACCTGGGTGTGCTCTTTGATACCAATCTTTCGTTTGAAAGCCATGTTTCTAGCACCTGTAAAACTGCATTCTACCATCTTAAAAATATATCTAAATTATGGCCCATGCTCTCAATGCAAAATGCTGAACAGTTAATACATGCGTTCATGAGCTCAAGGCTAGATTATTGTAATGCTCTACTGGGTGGTTGCCCTGCTCGCTTAATAAACAAACTCCAGCTGGTCCAAAATGCAGCAGCTCGAGTTCTTACTTGAACCAGGAAGTATGAACACATTAGCCCAACACTCGACACTGCACTGGCTTCCTATTAAACATCGCATACATTTTAAAATCTTGCTTATTACTTACAAAGCACTAAATGGTACTTGAGTGAGCTCTTAACACAATATACTCCATCACGTCTACTGCAGTCTCTAAACTCTGACCAGCTGATAATACCTAGAATATCAAAATCAACTGCAGATGGTCGATCCTGTTTCTATTTAGCACCTAAACTCTGGAACAGTCTTCCTAGCATTGTTCTGGAAGCAGACACACTCTGTCAGTTTAAATCTAGTCTAAAAACACATATCTTTTCTATGGCATACACATAAAACACTTTTCAATTAAATGATTATTAGGCTGCATTATCTAGGTCAGTCGGCAGCAGCGCAGCTGGGAGAGTAATGGCCTTTACCTGCTCACTTCATTCATTTTCTCTGACCAGATATCTATCGCTGAGACCAGAAGTATCTGGTTGTTAAAACCACATATATTTTATATTTTACTCCTGGCAAATTGTTAAAAACGTGTGTGAGCGTGTTACCTATATATGTTGTAGTCAGATATGACGCGCTACTGCAACACGCGACCGTGAGGAAAACTGAAAGTCTTAGATGCTCAAAAACACAATCATCTTTATTAAAACTAAGACTAAATGATCTTACCGGTGCTTAGGGCGCTCTCTCTCAAATCGAGGTCTTGAAATGAGCTGATGATAAGATGCAGCTCGTATCTTTTGCTTTATTTCGTTGACATGAACTCTGTTAAATGTGCATATGCCACGGGAATCAGATTTATTTTGCGGGAGGTGTAAGGTAAGACAACCTGCATGTTTTTATTTTTTTATTTGTTTAGATTGTGTAGACCGTTTCATTTGCGAGCGCCTATACGACCAGGCTAATAACCTAAACTTATCAAAAATGCCTTTTTACTGTGGTGGTGATAATAGGCTTAAACTTAGGTTTAAACTTATTATGCTCTAAGTATTTTTCACTTTTTATATATATATATATTTTATTATAGGCAAGACAAGTCCTGTGTTGATTTGAGAGGCTAAAGCGTTGAGTTAACTCACTGTCGGCAGCTGGCCGATTGGTCGTCGCTTAAAAAAAAAAAAAAAACTTTTATTTAACAAACAAAAAATGCTCCAAACATTTTTCTAAATTATCTTAATAAAGAAACTAAACGAAATATAACTACTTTTGACATTAAAAACGAAACTGAACTATTTTAATGGCTGCAACAATGTGTAACGTGTAAAAACACAGGCCGGTCTAGGGCCTATAGATTGGAGCTTCTTGTCTGCATGCGTTCATTTTTCACAATGGAGAGTAACGCGAGTAACAAACACATTCAAATTTCAGTAATTGTAATTGCGTTACTTGATTAAAAAAAATATTTAGTTACATGCGCATTACTGCTAAAAGTAGAGGAACTTTGTAACACGTTACTCCCAACACTGGTCATCAATCACCTCATCAGCAGCTATATATTCACACAGCTCACCTTCAGTCATTGTCTGGCCTTCAACTAAGAAAGAATGCCTTACCTGATCTCCTTGGGTTTCCCATAGTGTGTTCCTGTCTCCCTGTGACTTCATCCCAGAGTGTTGGCTTTCGTCAACCATCAAGACTGTTATTCATCTGCCATCTCTCACCATTACACAAGTGCATCCCAAATAAAGTGTGTTTGGATTCACTAACCTTGTCCAGTGTGTATATCCTGACATGCAGGGAATATTGTGACCGAATTGGTGAACATGTAGACATCAGTGATAAATGGGGAATAAGTTGAAAAATGGGAGGGATACGTAATTTTAGTATTCCAGCTTTAATAAGTGGAAATTAACTGATTATCAGTAATAAACAGAAGGCAGATGTGTTTGCTGAGGCATTTGTAAAGGTGCATAGTAATGATAACATTTCAGAAGATCTGAGGAAACAAAGAGAACAAAGTTTGGGAGATAATCCAGAGGTTTTAGCTCAAAAAGCTTTCTCAGAAAGTCCAATGGATGCTTTCTTCACATTGTGTGCACTCAAGCAGGCGCTGAAAGGGGTAAGACAGACTTCTCTGGGGAAAGATGAAGTGAATTAGGATATGATCAAGCATTTTTCAGAAAATGCATTAAGTGTAATCTTAACTTTATAATAAAGTATGGAAATCAGGAAAGATTCTGTCTTTGTGGAAACAAGGAGTTATGGTACCTATTGCAAAGCTTGGGAAAGACCAATCAACTCTGATGAACTATAGACCTATTGCATTAACATCAAACATATGCAAAGCAATGGAACGAATGGTTTTCACGGGTATTATTATATTTGGAAACCAAGAATTTGCTGCATCCATATCAGAGTGGGTTCAGAGAGGGGCGTAATACACTAGATGCAGTCGTGTGCTTGGAGAATGAAATAAGGAAAGCTCTTGTGGAAAAAGTAGTAATAGGAGCATTTTTGACATTGAGAAAGCATATGACATGGTGTGGAAGGAAGGACTGTTAATTAAATTAGATTGAATGGGCATCAAGGGGAGATTATACAGGTGCTGGTCATATAATTAGAATATCATCAATAAGTGTATTTATTTCTCTAATTACATTCAAAAAGTGAAACTTGTATATTATATGCATTCATTACACACTGATATATTTGTTGCTGATACAAATGTTTATTTATTTTAATTTTGATAATTATAACTGACAACTAAGAAAAATCCCAAATTCAGTTTCTCAGAAAATTTGAATATTGTGAAAAGGTTCGATATTGAAGACATCTGGTGCAACACTCTCATCAGCTAATTAACTCAAAACACCTGCAAATGCCTTTAAATGATCTCTCAATCTAGTTCTGTAGGCTACACAATCATGGGGAAGACTGCTGATTTGACAGTTGTCCAAAAGACGACCATTGACACCTTGCACAAGGAGGGCAAGACACAAAAGGTCATTGAGGTAAAGAGGCTGGCTGTTCACAGAGCTCTGTGTCCAAGCACATTAATCGAGAGGCGATGGGAAGGAAAAGATGTGGTAGAAAAAAAGTGTACAAGCAATAGGGATAACCGCACCCTGGAGAAGATTGTGAAACAAAACCCATTCAAAAATGTGGGGGAGATTCACAAAGAGTGGACTGCAGCTGGAGTCAGTGCTTAAAGAACCACTACACACAGACGTATGGAAGACATGGGTTTCAGCTGTCGCATTCCTTGTGTCAAGCCACTCTTGAACAACAGACAGCGTCAGAAGCGTCTTGTCTGAGTTAAAGACAAAAAGGACAAAAAGTGGTCAAAAGTTATATTCCCTGATGAAAGTAAATTTGGCATTTCCTTTGGAAATCAGGGTCCCAGACGTTGCTTGAGGTCCAGTGTAAAGTTTCCACAGTCAGTGATGGTTTGGGGTGCCATGTTATCTGCTGGTGTTGGTCCACTGTTTTCTAAGGTCCAAGGTCAACGCAGCCATATACCAAGAAGTTTTTGACCACTTCATGCTTCATGCTGCTGACCAACTTTATGGGATGCAGATTTCATTATCCAACAGGACTTGGCACCTGCACACAGTGCCAAAGCAACCAGTTCCTGGTTTAAGGGTCATGGTATCCCTTTTCTTAATTGGCCAGCACACTTGCCTGGCCTTAACCACCCATAGAAAATCTATGGGATATTGTGAAGAGGAATATACCAGACCCAACAATGCAGAAGAGCTGAAGGCCCTATCAGAGCAACCTGGGCTCCCATAACACCTGAGCAGTGCCACAGACTGATCGACTCCATGCCACGCCGCATTGCTGCAGTCATTCAGGCAAAAGGAGCCCAAAACAAGTATTGAGTGCTGTACATGCTCATACTTTTCATGTTCATGCTTTTCATTTGGCCAAGATTTCTAAAAATCATTTCTTTGTATTGGTCTTTAGTAATATTCAAATTTTCTGAGATACTGAATTTGGGATTTACCTTAGTTGTCAGTTATAGTAATCAAAATTAAAATAAATAAACATTTGAAATATATCAGTCTGTGTGTAATGAATGAATATAATTTACAAGTTTCACTTTTTGAATGGAATTAGTGAAATAAATCAACTTTTTGATGACATTCTACATTTTTTTTTAATTTTTTTTTTTTATGCATTTGGCAGATGCTTTTATCCAAAGCGACTTACAGTGCACTAATTACAGGGACAATCACCCTGAAGCAACGTGGAGTAAAGTGCCTTGCTCAAGGACACACTGGTGGTGATCTGGGATTGAACCAGCAACCTTCTGCATGTCAGTTAGGTGGTTCAACCCACTGGACCACCATCTCCAATTCTAATTATATGACCTGTATAACTGGATTCTAATTATATGACCTGTATAACTGGATTAGGGGTTTTCTGCAAGAACAAACTATTCAAGTGAGAGTAGGGACTGAATACTCTGGTATTTATCACAAAGACAATAAAACCCCTCAAGGTAGTGTTTATAGCCCCATACTTTTTTATATGATGATAAATTATCATTGTATGCAAGAGGGAGGAACCTGCAGTATGTAGGGAAGAAAATGCAGGAGAATAGATGTTGAAAACTGGGAAAATCAATGGGGATTTCGGCTTCAGTCGCAAAAACACACACAAAAAAGAAAAATTCCTGAAGTTAAATTAAAGTTATATAAGCAAACATTATATGCATTATATAAGCAAACATCACTAATGAGGTATCAGGGGGTGACTCCAAATGAACATTGGGGTCACATATTCAGAAGCTAGTTGATAAATGTAAGAAAGAAGTAAATGTGTTGAGATGCTTGGCAGGAGTGGATTTGGCTGCTACAAGGCATTCTCTAAAAAGGGTATATTGTGCACTAATTAGGTTATCTAATAGGTTACTAATTGGGTTTATACAGATGGTTCTAGAGAAACTGGGCGTGCAGCTGCTGCTCTGTATATTCCTCACTTTAAGCATACATCACAAGAAGAACAGCTGATGATATATCAGGATATGCAGCAGAGATGTCACTATTCAGATCGCCTTACAGTGGTTGGAATAAGTCCAGCCTGGAGTAATCTGTTCAGATTCATATTCTGCACATGTATACAGGAAACCAGAATCTAAGCAAGATGTATTAATAGAAGAACTACAAAGTTTGTACAGAATATACCAACTGAGAATAACAGCAGAATGTTTATGGGTGCCGGCTCATGTTTGAGTGGAGGGAAAATGGAATTAGACAAGGCCGTTAAAATGGCTCTTAAGCATACAAATATCCACATACACATTCCCTTAAGTAAATCAGAAATTAATAGTTTAATTAGCAGTCAGAAATATGTGGCAAGAGAGATGAGGTGAAGGAAATAAAGGGTGACGTGTTTAATATACATAGACTAAACAAGCTGTCCAATAAGAATGATACAGTTATATCTCTATTGAGAATTGGACACTCTACTCTTAATAAAATCACTCCGGATGATATGAATCCGGTCAGTGTAATCATAGTGCACTTCCAGAAACCGTCAAGCATGTGCTGATCAACTAGTGAATATGAAAAGGAAAGACTTCAGTTAAAAGAGGAATTAAAATCTGCTGGCATTAATTCCCTAACATTACAATGCACTAAACAGTTCTTATAAAAGTGTTTATACATTTCCTGAAGATTATAAAGTTATATAAAAATATAGGTTTATTTATTTATTACTATTATTTTAAAATTGTATAAATGTAAGACCATTTACATAATTTAATTTTACTATTAGTTTTTTCCCCTTCATATCATCGCCTTCCACTCCATCCCAATAGGTGGCGGAACATGCACCATAAGCTGGTTTGCCAACCGCCATAAAATATCAAAAGAAGAAGAACATTACAACACGCATGCGCCGTGGTGCCCTCATGATCGTGGGTCTCTGTTACTTTGTGTAAAGTAAGTTGGAGTTGTCATTATAAGCTGGAAAAATGCGAATACGACACGGAAACTCTAATTCTTGATATCAGTAATTGTATTTTCATTAGTCAAATGTCACCATAGGTTGCATTCAAATTCAATTCCTGATATCAATATAATTTCAGATATCTAAAATTGCTTTCTTACCCTTACTAACAATCGCATTCATGTAATCAGAAATGAACTTTTTCACTAATTGTGGTTAACAAGAATTCATATCGTGCGAATGATTCAAAGTAAAAACGGTTTGCCATATTCTTTTGTGTTTGGTGATGTGTGTGTGATTCTTCAGAGGTTTAACAGCAGATGTGTAAACATGAGTGACTGAGCTTGAGTTCACAGTCACGTGATACTTTCCTCACACACTCCAGATGTGTGCAGATAAATGATGAAGGATGTTTAATGTAATCATTTAATTTAGTGTGTGATGTTTGTTCATTCAGAGTCAGTGGAGGAGCTCAAACTCATCAGATTCTCCTGCAGCTTCATCATGGCTGATCCACAAGGATCCACAGATGGAGATTTCTCTCCAGGACGCAGGTGCTTTCAACACACACTGATCAATATTGTGTTACATCACAGATAAAGATTGTCACACACACACACACACACACACACACACACACACACACACACACACACACACACACACACACTGTGTTTCCATGTTTTATGGGGACATTCCATAGGCGTAATGCATTTTATACTGTACAAACCGTATTTTCTATCCCCCTACATTGCCCCTGCCCCTAAACCTACCCAACACACACACACACACACACACACACACACACACACACACACACACACACACACACACACACTGCCCCTGCCCCTAAAGCTACCCATCACAGGAGACATGCTGCATTTTTACTTTTTCAAAAAACATCACTTAGTGTGATTTATAAGATGTTTTCCTCATGGGGACCAAAAAATGTCCCCACAAGGACAAGGATTTTGGATATTGCCATCTTTGTGGGGACATTTTGTCCCCATACCGTAGGGATTACCAGTCCCCACACACACACAGAACAAAACAGTTTAGGGCTACACACACACACACACACACACACACTCTAGATATAAAAATCTATTTCAAATTGCTTTGAAAAGGTAAACTTAGTACAACCTAAAACTAAACCTACAACCTATAAATCAAAGTAAATATTAATATAAATCATAATAATAATGCCTAAACATTGCATTTATGTTGTGCAACTTAACTTTCAAGTTTCAACTCAGGCTTTGTGCATTCTGTAGGAAGCAAAATATATCAGACAGGAAGGAAACTTGGAACAAGAGCAAGAGTAGAGATAAGCGGATCAGCTCTAACGCCTCCGAATCCGCTGTTAAAAACAACCATCCACCCGCAACCTCTGATTTTCTCTGATTTAGATCCGCACATGATCGTCACATACAGTTATTTAAATTCTCAGTGTTAAGCGCGATGCTATTTAAAAATATTAGCTACCCTGAAGTAGGTTGCTTTAAAAATCTTCTTTGGTGAAATTACATTAAATAACCGTTTTCAAACCCTGGGTCGCGAGACTTAAAAAATGGGTCACCAGGACGATTTAAGGAAAATGGAGTTACATTCAAAATAAAAATAGGCCTATATAAAAGGAACAAATACACAAAATATGTTTGACTTAAATAATGAACAGATTAACAAGACAGAAAAAACTGCAGTTGCTGCTGAGTTTGGTTTATTTTTGTGAGGCGCGGCGCTCCTCAAACAAGTTCACGGAATGGAAACCCAGACGACAGAAAGCACATTGTGTTTTCTTTATTTTACATAGCACAATGTAAGTAAACACTTTGCAATTTTGAACGATGACCTTCTCTTATTATCTGTATGACCAAAATGACGCAGTATTTTATTTGTTTCCTCTGCTCGTTGGCGCTGGCGCCTCGCGCGTAAACAACACATTCCAGCATTGCAAACTTGACATCACAGTCAGTTCATAATCAACCTAATATATAAACAGTTACACAGCTCAGTTCAAATAGTCAGTAATAGCCAACAATTTGTGCCATTCAGCGTGAGCAGTGCTCCACTGTGGTGTTTCCAAGTAGAGACCTGTGCGGGACGGATGTTACCTTCTCCCGCTCCCGCTCCCGCAAAACAACATCCATGTTTTGTTCCACTCTCGTCCACATAAAAGTATAAATAGCTTTTTTTTTGTACGTCCATGACACTATTTCAAGTAATTGAAAGTAAATGTAAAAGCAAGCGTATGCATAGTTTGGCGTGGCAGAATGTGTGCAAAGTGCGCACCCTTCATAATTCCATCTCAGTTCATCGTGATCTCACAAAGCTCTTTTATCAATAAAAATGACTGCGCAATGAATCTTCCATTTCTACACTTTCTTTGTTATAATCAGAGGATTTGCCAGCATACAGGATTCAGCACTGCGCAAAAACTCGACGTTTTGAGCAGTGAGTGGATTCTATCTTAAATGCATCTGTTTGGCCATTCCGTTCTAGAAATAAACACATATTGGTTACATTGCACAACGCAGCAGTTATGAACAGAAACTCTGCCTATGCTTGCGCCTGTAAATCGTTTTTATTTTATTTTAGTTGTTCTAGTTGTTTTTGTGCAATAGATGAATATACGGCTCTATACGCCTTGGGTCCCGCAGGAGTGCAGATCTCTATTCACAAACACTTTTTTGCGCATATGAAGAGGAAAAATGTTTCCATTAATATTGGGATCTGAGTGAAGTACAAAGCCTATAATAAATACGCTGGTTACTTTCAGTTTCTCATTAAATTATAGTTATAGCCTACTTATATTTTTTAATTCTTGAGCTGTTCTGAATACCGTTAAATTTGATGGATTTGTTGTGGAGTGAGGGGAACTAAAATAACCTATAGCTGTGTTAGTAGTTTTTATAATGTTTGTAGTATACATTATTTCACTTTATTTACAGGTATTATTTCTGAATGCAATCAAATGCGACGTGACTTAGGTTACCTGTTTTTTCTCTAATATATATATATATATATATATTTGTAGTGTATTTTGAAGCATGCAGCAAATTATTAATTGGTTAAAATTCTTGTTTTTTAACGGTTAATCAGTTATTTAGCGCTCCATATCTAGGCCTAGTTATCAAATAAGTGCATAATTATCTTTGCGTTGCCAACGCATCAAGCATCAAAAGTGGTTGGGTAGAAAAAAGTGAGGGGCTGAATTTTTGTGCCATCCATTGGTTTAATGGAGAATACAGTCAAATGGCCCACTGTATATAAGAGTTCTTATGCTTGGCTTAACTTGTAAATGGTTGGCATATGCGTTGCGTCAACAACAACAACAAAAAAGAGGGTTCTTAAAGTTTGAAAAATACTGACCTAAACTAGGGTCGACAACCGATACATCACACAGAGGAGTAACCGCTGGAACGTGAGCAAAAGCGAGAGATGTGTTTGTATTTAATTCAGATAAAGTAGCTACATCACACTTACAGATCTACATTTTGAGCTAATCATTCAAAGCAACACAGCTTGTTTTATTAAGTTAGGAGCTTTGTAAGAGTTTTAAAAGCATTGAAAAAGAATGTTATAGGTTGATGTGTTGCCATGGCAACACTATTTACAATATCAAGAAGTGCTTACCAGCTTTACATCTGCTATGTTTTGACATACTGATTAGTTTGAAGTAAATCGGGTGAAAATAAGATGATCATTTCAAAGCATTTTGAAAGTGACACATTTCCTGTTGCCAGTTGGTGGCGCTATAACTTTGACTTACAATAGTAACATCCATGTGATCGGCCTCCTACATCGAACACACAGCTGAAGTTTCATCCAGATCGGTCAGTGTTTGCAGAATTTATAACATCTTTCCTGTTTCCCTTTTCTTGCCATAAATTTGTCTCCTCACCACGGCCAAACCGTTTGAGATATCAAAAATCTGCTCGCAATTTAGCATCCCCAATTCCTTGACCTTATGCTGACCAAGTTTGGCTCTGATCGGTCAGTCGCCTAGGAGGAGTACATCAAATTCGTTTCCGGAACATGCGTTTCCGGAACTTCCTGTTAGGCTGACGTATAACTTAGAGCATGAAAGTTGTTCGGCCTGATGAGATCTGTATGTGTATCGAGTTTTATATATCTCCGTGCAAGTGTGTTTGATGCATGGACCAAGTTCTCAGACCCCACTTAAAGGGCCGCTGTCGAGCCCCCCTGCCATGCCCTGTTACCAGTTTTGGTCCGGCCCTGAGTTTTCGAGCATGGTAAGGGCCCCAAAAGTGCCCGAATATTTGATAAAACGAAATTGTCCTTAGAATTACAATAGGGCTCTTCGCCCTTTCAGGGCTTGGGCCCTAACTGTCATAAAGTTTCCTCAAAATGTTTATATTAATATGGTTCCTCTAATAAAGAATGATCCCAGTAATCTAAATGATTAAATTGAATCTGTTCTCTGTTCCAGTTCAGTCCAGCAGAAGAGCTCAAACCCAGAGTCCAGCTGTGTGTCTATGAAGAGTGACCAGTCTATGGATCCGCCAATGAAGTTTAAGAGTGGAGACACACGGCCTGATCTCAGGTTGCAATAGCAAAAATAGCTAATAAAACTAAATTTTAACTCATGATGTTTCACCATGTTGAGAAAAAGAAAACGCAAAGGCAGATTTCTTTCTCACTATAATTTAAAAATCTTATGGAAATGCTAAAATAATATGGAACCAGCTTAGAAAAATGACAGGTGATCGCCTCAAAGCAGAGGCATTCAATTACTATTTATTGATTCTGATTATCACAGACTATCAAATCACTAAGATCATCTAGATGTAGAGATATTTTTGGTATGGATACAGTGAAGCTCAGTACCACAGTCACACGCCCGTTACCAAGATTATCAATCTGTCCATTTCACGAAATATGTTTCCAAGTACTTGGAAACCAGCTGTTGTTACTCCCATTTTCAAAAGCGGAGACCCTCATTCCATGTCAAACTACACCCCCATCAGTATATTGCCTACAGTGTCTAAGATTGCAAAGAAATTGATAGCAAAACAAATTATTAACCATCTAAATACCACACCCTATGCTCTCCACCCTATGCAGTTTAGCTTTAGAGCCAATTATTCTACCGACAATGCTACTTGCTTTCTTACTGAAAACATCAGAGCTTTTTTGGATCGATGTGGCGTTGCTGGTGCTGTGTTCCTGGATCTCAAGAAGATGCAAATTTTGTTGACAAAATTTTGCAGTTTTAATATTTCCTTAGAAGCACTTAAATGGATTGAGTCTTACCTCACTGCCCGCTCCCAAAATTTCAGAGTCCAGTCATTTGAATCAGCGACCCTCAGTCTGTCCACTGGTCTTCCTCAAGGATCAAATTTAGGACCTTTGTTGTTCTCACTTTATATAAATGACCTTCCCATCTGTCTTAATGTTTCTGTGCAGATGTATGCTGATGACACCATAGTCTATGCTCATGGTAGTAATATCTCTCAGGTAGCTGAGAAGCTCACTAACTCACTAACTTGGTTAAAAAACTCTTGCCTGCTGTTGAATGCATGTTTCTCAGCAAGTCCAACAACAACTTCAATGTTGAGCCGAATATCTTTGTCTCAGGGGAAAGGTTGCAGATTGTGTCAGAATATAAATATCCGGGGGGTTTAATTGATTCAAAGTTGTCATTTAAATCACATGTAAAAAGGGTCTGTAATCGAATCAAAGTCAACCTTTGTAACTTTAGACACATTCGCCATCAAATGTCCACACATGCAGCAAAAATGTACATGCACTCTATGATCTTCTCACATATGACTTATTGTTTACCAATTTTGTCACAAGCTAGTGTCAGATCTCTGAAACCTCTGCATTCATTTTACAAATGAACTGTAAACATATTAGATAAGAAACCATGCATTTCTCATCATTGTCCAATATTACAAAAAAGCATATTATTCAGCTGGGAAAACATGGTAAAATTTGCAGATCTATGGCTTTTTTATAAAATGACTAGCCCAATACTAGACCTGTTTTCACTGCCCCCTGATTGCTATTTGTCTGATGTTTGTTTGCTGTTGGTCTAATGTGTTTATATTGTAAATTTTTACTAAGTACTTTAATAAATTGTATTGTAATTGTTATATTATGTAAAAATGTGTATTTCTTTTTTAGGGTAACATCTGTCTAGGGACTGCAGGGGAAAAATAGCATTTTGACTAACTCTGGCATATTGACAGAAATGTTGATCAAAATGCACGGTCCCTATAATAAAAAATTAATAATTAAATAAAATAAAAGGTATTTCATCTCTATATAAGTTATGCTTATAGTAAGTATTTTTTTGATCAAACAGTCAGTCAGTCAGTCAGTCAGTCTAATACTAGCAATGATATCAAGTACAGTGGGTACGGAAAGTATTCAGACCTCCTTACATTTTTCACTCTTTGTTATATTGCAGCCATTTGCTAAAAGCATTTAAATGTTTTTTTTTTCTCATTAATGTACACACAGCACCCCTTATTGACAGAAAAAAATGTTGACATTTTTGCAGATTTATTAAAAAAGAAAAACAAACATCACATGGTCCTAAGTATTCAGACCCTTTGCTCAGTATTTAGTAGAAGCACCCTTTTGATCTAATAGCCATGAGATGAAACAAGTTTTTCACACCTGGATTTGGGGATCCTCTGCCATTCCTCCTAGCAGAGCCTCTCAAGTTCTGTCAGGTTGGATGGTAAACGTTGGTGGACATTTTCAGGTCTCTCCAGAGATGCTCAATTGGGTTTAAGTCAGGGCTCTGGCTATTCAAGAACACTCACAGAGTTGTTGTGAAGCCACTCCTTTGTTATTTTAGTTGTGTGCTTAGGGTCATTGTCTTGTTGGAAGGTGAAACCTTTGGCCCTGTCTGAGGTCTTGAGCACTCTGGAGGAGGTTTTCGTCCAGGATATCCCTGTACTTGGCCGCATTCATCTTTCCCTCAATTGCAACCAGTCGTCCTGTCCCTGCAGCTGAAAAACACCCCCACAGCATGATGCTGCCACCACCATGCTTCACTTTTGGGTCTGTTTTTGGGACAGGTGATGAGCAGTGCCTGGTTTTCTCCACACAAACCGCTTAGGATTAAGGCCAAAATGTTCTGTCTTGGTCTCATCAGACCAGAGAATCTTATTTCTCACCATCTTGGAGTCCTTCAGGTGTTTTTTAACAAACTCCATGCAGGCTTTCGTGTGTCTTGCACTGAGGAGAGGCTTCTGTCGGGCCACTCTGCCATAAAGCCCTGACTGTTGGAGGGCTGCAGTGATGGTTGACTTTCTACAACTTTCTCCCATCTCATAACTGCATCTCTGGAGCTCAGCCACAGTGATCTTTGGGTTCTTCTTTACCTCTCTCACCAAGGCTCTTCTCACCCAATAGCTCAGTTTGGCCGGACGGCCAGCTCTAGGAAGGGTTCTGGTCATTCCAAATGTCTTCCATTTAAGGATTATGAAGGCCACTGTGCTCTTAGGAACCTTAAGTGCAGCAGACATTTTTTTGTGTCCTTGGCCAGATCTGTGCCTTGCCATAATTCTGTCTCTGAGCTCTTCAGGCAGTTCCTTTGACCTTATGATTCTCATTTGCTTTGACATGCACTTTGAGCTGTAAGGTCTTATATAGACAGGTTTTTGGCTTTCCTAATCAAGTCCAATCAGTATAATCAGACACAGCTGGACTCAAATGAAGGTGTAGAACCATCTCAAGGATGATCAGAAGAAATGGATAGCACCTGAGTTAAATATATGAGTGTCACAGCAAAGGGTCTGAATACTTAGGACCATGTGATATTTCAGTTTTTCTTTTTTTAATAAATCTGCAAAAATGTCAACAATTCTGTGTTTTTCTGTCAATATGGAGAGCTGTGTGTACATTAATGAGAAAAAAATTACTTAAATGATTTTAGGAAATGGCTGCAATATAACAAAGAGTGAAACATTTAAGGGGATCTGAATACTTTCAGTACCCACTGTATAAGTTGTACACTTACAAAGTTCTCAATGCTTCGGTTTGCATGTAGGAACCCTCATTATGCTACCATGTTAGTGTGAGGCTATTTCGAGCCTTGTTAGTGGTATAAACTAGCGATTTAATTTTACTTATTCTGTGCCCCATATACTAGCGTTATAAGCTAATCTGTTTTTAGAGATACAACTATTAGATTACATTAGATTTTCATGAAAACGCATCCCAGAGATGATCTACTCACTAGCCATGTGTTAATTACCCCTAGGTTCCTTTAAGTCTGTGAGCCTTCGTCCTCCATTATGCCTTTGAAAAGAGTCATGTGATTGCGGTTGATGTTCACCTGAGTTGAATCGTTCTATAATTCTATAGTTGTTTTAAATGTATTTGTTTTCAATTCCTAATAATTCATATCTTAATATATGACCCTGGAGCACTAACCCAGTCATAAGTCACACGGTTATATTTGTAGCGATAGCCAACAATACATCATTTTCTAAAATTGTAGAAAGTGTTGTAGGGCGTAGATTTGGTCTCAGCTTTGGTGGGGACATCCCACCAGGTTTGCCCAGATTATATAGTCTATTATTTATGTTACTGAGCATATGGAAATGAACCATAGTTTAGGAATGAATACATCTATTAATTTATGAGGCTCTTCAGTTCAAATTATCCAGTACCAAAATAAAAATAAAACAAAATTAATTATTCAATTTAATTATCAAGTTCATAAATGATTTTCAAAACTGATTTTGAATAAAACAACACACACACAACATGACTTATGTTCAATATAAAAGTCATTGTATTGGGCATGTCAAATATTAGTAACAAAAGTTTTTGTACAGGATCAGATTTTTTTTTCTTCTTCCTCATTTACTGTTTGTGGCTGTTTTTGCCCCATTGACTACCATTATAACCACATTTTTGGATTGCAAAGCCATGACACCATATAATCATACATTCTTGATTGTTGATGGTTTTTCCTTGTTGGAAGAGGTAAAATTTATATTTTCTACAGTTGATAACCAGGTGGCACCATTAAACTTTAGATAGGCCTCTGCTAAAAAAAAAGTTTCTGTTCATTTCTGGCTTTTGTATAGAGTATAATAACTGCATATAAATGAGGGAGAAAAAAATGTAAATCTGATGCTGGACAAAAACTAACAATGCATCAAAGCTAGTGTTGTTACTAATCTTTGACATGCCCAAGGCTGTGATAAAAGGTCAAAACATATCCAGTCCACAATCACTTTTTATATTGAAAATAAGTTATTTTGTGTGTTTTTAAAAAAAAATCAGTTTTGAATCAGTTTTTGAAAATCATTTACGAACTTGGCAATTAAAAAGTGATGTAAGCGATAAGAGTGACAATTAAACAATGACAGCAGGTTAACAATAAACATGGAATCAAGTATGTAAACTTGCAACACAACACATTTAATAGTATTTTACATTTTATTATTTTATTTATTTCTAAAGAACTCTTTACTAGCCTATATTGATGCACTTTAAAGGGATGGCTAACGTAAAAATGAAAATTGTCATCATTTACTCGCCCTCATAATATTCCAAACCTGTATGAGTTTCTCTGTTCTGCTGAACACAAAATAAGATATTTTGAAGAAAGTTTGTAACCAGGCTGCTTTGGGGACACCATTGACTTCCATGGTAGGAATGTGTCTTCCTATATTCAACATAACAAAGAAATGCATGCAGGTTTGGAACAACTTGAGGGTTTGGAAATTATGACAGATTTTTCAATTTTGTCTCTTTAAGCCGTCATTCTGAACCAGTAACCACTTTACTGACAATTCTGAAATTCAAAATTTTTTAAATTTTCTATATTAATTTATTATTATTATGACTATATTATTATGTAATTATTTGTCCCATTTTTATCGAAATATTTTTTTTAAATCAAACTTTATATGATTATGATTTTAGGATCATTTATTATTATTCTGGCTATAGCTAAATGATAAATATAATCTATTAATGAACCGGTCCAATGTCTAGAAAAATAAGTCTGCCAAGCTTTGATAATGTATGGAATATTATATTAATATATTATCCATAAAAAAAAAAAAACAATAGGCCTACCTTTAGAAGCACGGATGTGTCTGTCAGCGCTGCTGCTTTAAGTCAGACAGTCTGAGACACTGAAATGCTTCTCTGCAAAGTGTGCAGTTCGCCTTAGGTTCATCGTTGGTTACTGGACTGATACCACTGATACATTTGTTTCTACAGCCCTATATCTGGAAATCCTCTTGCGTTTAAACGGTGGTCGCGAGCTCGAGATGCTTTTAAAAAAATGCATGTTCTCGAGACTCTGTCGCTATGGCAGCCAAGCTGCTAAAACACAATCTTGTGCATCTGTCACTTTTTCTGTCATTTTGCTTGTAAATATGGGACGATTCCGTATTTCAAGGGACGGGTGGCAACTGTTTCATTTTTTTCGTCCTGGCCGTCGGAATCGATCCATTTAAGCAGCACGCTAAAATATTGGTGGGGACAATTTTGTCATCTTAAAATATTGATTGGGACTAGTACCTAGCGTCCCCCCCTAAACCTACGCTCATGGTGTTTTATCAAACGATGCCTACCTTTAGACTCTCCTTGCTATAGTTTTGGAGTTATGAGTCTTTACTTTTGTGTGTGTCACTTAGAAAAAAACAACTCTAGAAATGCCTTCAAGGGCCGGATTCATGAAACATTTTAAGAATGAAATTCTTCTTAACTGCTTCTTATTTTCTAACTTAAGAAAAAAGATAAGAATATTTTGTATTCTCAAATTTTTTTTCTTAAGAATGTTCTTAAGATAATATTTAAGAAGTATTCATATTCCCGAAACAAATGTTCTTAAAAATCATCTTGAATAACTTAAAGGTAGGATAACCTCCAACCCATCTTATATACCCACATGTAAGATGTTTAATGACTTTGTTGGGTTGTTTCAAATATTAACCATTACAACATAACAGTAGCTAGCTAAATATAATATTACTAATAGTAGGGCCTACCATGAATATGGACAAGTACTCTGAAGTGACATGGATCGATCATTTATGCGTATATGATGCGCTCACTCAAGCTACAACTAGCAAGGAAGCACAACACACACACACCCACCTGAACACCCACTAGAGAGAGCGCAAGAAAGACTGAACACAAATGAATAGGAAAGGCCGCTGGATCTTGAGATCAAAATAACGATTTTAACGACATGGCACATTAAAAACACAATGCCGAGGCGAGTGATTAACTCCCATCAAGCCAGTCACAACAAAAATAGTCTGCACACTTATTATATCTACGGTAATCTGCAGGCAGCACAAAAAACGGGCTTTGAGGTGTTTTTCATTCAACGAGCAATACCCACCTTTCATTAAAACAACACCTTTCATTTTCTGGTTAGGTAAAAAATTAAGATATTCTAAAGAAAATATTTGAGAACTTAAGATTTTTCAAGAATTGCACTTAGGAACATTCTTATGAACTTCTTAGAATTTATATTAAGAATTTTCTTAACTTCTTTTTTAAGAAGATTTTCAGGAATCCGGCCCCTGGTCTTTAAAGGCGATTTTCTCATTATTAAATTTTTTTTTGCACCCACAGATTCCAGATTTTCAAATAGTTGTATATCTACCAACTATTGTGCTATCCTAACAAACCATACATAAATGGAAATATTAGTTAGTCAGCTTGCAGATTTTATGTGTTCATTTAAAAAAGTGACCCTTATGATTGGTTTTAACAAGTCTGTATGTTTTTTTTATTTGAATTAGTTTCAAAATCAGTTCAGTCCAGCAGAAGAGCTCAAACCCAGAGTCCAGCTGTGTGTCTATGAAGAGTGACCAGTCTATGGATCTGCCAATGAAGTTTAAGAGTGGAGACACACGGCCTGATCTCAGGTATGTCATCTCTATAAAAGTTATGCTTATTGTATGCTTATTTTTAACTAGAAGCAAAATGTATCAAACAATCAGTCAGTTAGTCTAATACTAGCAATGATATCAAGTAAATGTAAGTTGAGATTTTTCCACATTTATATACAAACCCCGATTCCAAAAAAGTTGGGATACTGTACAAATTTTAAATAAAAAAAGGAATGCAATAATTAACAAATCTCATTTTGGATTTCATGAGAGCTAGATTTCAAGTTGGGACAGGTAGCAATAAGAGGTCAGAAAAGTTAAATATACATATAAGGAACAGCTGGAGGACCAATTTGAAACTTATTAGGTAAATTGGCAACATGATTGGGTATAAAAAAGGCCTCTCAGAGTAGCAGTGTCTCAGAAGTCAAAATGGGCAGAGGATCACCAATTCCCCCAATGCTGCGGCGAAAAATAGTGGACCAATATAAGAAAGAAGTTTCTCAGAGAAAAATTGCAAAGAGTTTGAAGTTATCATCATCTATAGTGCATAATATCATCCAAAGATTCAGAGAATCTGGAACAATCTCTTTGCATAAGGGTCAAGGCCGGAAACCATACTGGATTCCCGTGATCTTGGGGCCCTTAGACGGCACTGCATCACATACAGGAATGCTACTGTAATGGAAATCACAACATGGGCTCAGGAATAGTTCCAGAAACCATTGTTGCCGGCTAAAACTCTATAGGTAAAAAAATAAGCCATATCTAAACATGATTCAGAAGCCCAGGAGTTTTCTCTGGACCTAGGCTCATTTAAAATGGCAAAGTGGAAAACTGTTCTGTGGTCAGACGAATCAACATTTTAAGTTATTTTTTGAAAATTGGGATGCCATGTCATCCGTACTAAAGAGGATAAGGACAACCCAAGTTGTTATCAGCGCTCAGTTCAGAGGCCTGCATCTCTGATGGGATGGGGTTGCATGAGTGCATGTGTCATGGGCAGCTTACACATCTGGAAAGGCACCAACATATGCTCCCATCCAGACGTCGTCTCTTTCATGGAAGACCTTGCATTTTCCAACATGACAATGCCAGACCACATACTGCATCAATTACAACATCATGGCTGCGTAGAAGAAGGATCCGGGTACTGAAATGGCCAGCTTGCAGTTCAGATCTTTCACCCATAGAAAATATTTGGCGCATCATAAAGAGGAGGATGCGACAAAGATGACATAAGACAGTTGAGCAACTAGAAGCCTGTATTAGACAAGAATGGGACAACATTCCTATTCCTAAACTTGAGCAACTTGTCTCCTCAGTCCTATCTGTGGATGCGCTCTGTGAAAAGCGTCATTGATGTATATTTATAACATGTTTCATAATGCATAATATTTATAACATATAAAACGGGCTTATTGTTGTAGCCAATCACAGACATGTTTGATGAGCATGTGAGCGCAATGGCCAGTCGGAGGTGTTTACGATTCCGCTCAACAGTGCTCAAAGCGTCATATTTTTTTCAATTTCAGTACCGATTTGGTGTCATGGTCGGTACTTTTGACAACACTACCACACAGTGGTAAACATTATACATTTTCTCAGTTTAAACAATTGATATGTCATATATGTTGTATTCTGAATAAAATATAGACAGTTGGAACTTCCACATTATTGCATTTTGTTTTTATTCACAATTTGTACAGTGTCCCTACTTTTTTGGAATCAGGTACAGTATTTAATAGAAAAAATCAGCTCAATTTTACACTTCTATTATAAGTGCTGGTTCAGATTGGTTGAAAGCTTCACCGTGTCTGTCAGATCAGGGATGTTTCACAGCAAGATCTCCGTTACTAGAGTACAGTCATGTGGTTTATCTGTAAAGCTCAGCTAAACATTGCTCTCTTAAGTCTGTGAGCCTTCGTCCTCCATTAAGCCTTTGAAAAGAGTCATGTGATCGCGGTTGATGTTCACCTGAGTTGGATCGTTCTTTAATACTATAGTTGATTTCAATTTGTTTGTTTTGAATTCCTAATTCCTAATGATTAATATCCTCATATGTGACCCTGGACCACAAACCCAGTCATAAGTCACACGGTTATATTTGTAGCGATAGCCAACAATACATCATGAGTCAAAATGATCAATCTTTCCTTTATGCCAAAAGGATTCTCTCCAAAATCAACATAATCCCTTGAGTCGATCACAAGATATTCATCATGAAAGAACAATTTTAAAAATGTGTCAAGAGCTAAACAAAAAGGCTACCTTTGTTCCAAATGCTGTAACTTTTGAAATCTGATCTGATCCAGATACAGATACATGTAGGAAAACTTCATCACAAAATAATTGTCCTCTATCTTATTGGTTTCCTGAATTATTGCATGTCAAATAAGAAAGATATGTAAAATTATAATACAAAATTAAATATATGTGTTTGTTATATCAGCAGTTTCTCATCTTGAGAATGTCCAATTGTATATTTTCTAAAATTGTAGAAAGTGTTGTATCAAATGATGCCTACCTTTAGACTCTCATTGCTGTAGTTTTGTAGTTATGAATCTTTACTTCTGTGTGTGTCACTCAGAAAAAACAAGTCTTGAAATGCCTTCAGGTCTTTAATGGAGATTTTCTCAATATTTAAATTTTTTTGCACCCTCAGATTTCAGATTTTATCTGTATCTGTACCAAATATTGTGCCATCCTAACGAACCATACATCAATGGAAAGCTTACTTAGTCAGCTTGCAGATTTTATAAGTGTCCAATTTAAAAAAGTGATCCATATGATTGGTTTTAACAATTCTGTATGCTTTTTTATTGACTTAGTTTTAAAATCAGTTCAGTCCAGCAGAAGAGATCAAGACCAGAGTCCAGCTGTGTGTCTATGAAGAGTGACCAGTCTATGGATCCGCCAATGAAGTTTAAGAGTGGAGACACACGGCCTGATCTCAGGTATATCATCTCTATAACAGTTATGCTTTAGTATTTGATCTTTATGAAGTTGTTATTAATATACAGCAGTGTAATGAGTTCAGATCCTGTGTGTTTCAGTCTATTAATGTTGATCATTGTGCTCTTGTGTAAAGCTCTATGTATTGTATTGTTAATACATTCACACACTGTAAAAGCTGTTGGTCTGTTACTCAGTTAATGACACAATTACATCAATATCAGTGTGTCTGATTCTTTACCCTCTTCATTCTGATTTAAGGGCAAATCTTCAATCCAGACCAGTTCAAAACAAAACTGTGTTCACGCCTGAGATTCAACCACAAGACTTTAATGAAAGCATGTGTCCTGGTTTCAGGTAAAATGTGGGACTTTTGTTGTTTAAATTTAGGAGCTGCAATGACATCACACATCACTCAAACACATGATTAATGATTGACACATTTCAGAAACCGTATGATGTTCTGTGTCCAATAATACAGCAAACAAATCATCCATTCTGTGATCTATGGCTATTTACTTCTCTAACTTGTGTAATAATGTGGTATTTTAATCTCACAGCCATGACTCTAAACCTGCTGAAGTCCTCGACACATTGAGATCAAATTTGAGGAAGAAGTTTGAGTGTTTGTGTGAGGGAATATCAAAGCAGGGAAACCCAACACTCCTGAAAGAGATCTACACAGAGCTGTACATCACAGAGAGTGAAAGTGGAGAGATCAATAATGAGCATGAGGTGAGACAGATTGAGACACAGTCCAGGAGAGCAGAAACAGAGGACACAGCGATCAAATGCAGTGACATCTTTAGACCTTTACCTGAACAAGACAAACCCATCAGAACTGTGCTGACAAAGGGAGTCGCTGGCATTGGAAAAACAGTCTCTGTCCAGAAGTTCATCCTGGACTGGGCTGAAGGGAAACAGAATCAGGACGTCCAGCTCATATTTCCACTTCCTTTCAGAGAGCTCAACTTGATGAAGGACAAAACACTCAGTCTTTCAGATCTTCTTCATGTCTTTTTCCCTGAAACCAAAGAAATGGAAATATCCAGTGATCAGTATACAGTATTGTTCATTTTTGATGGTCTGGATGAGTGTCGTCTGTCTCTGGATTTTCAGACAGATGTGAGGTTGTGTGATGTGACTGAATCAGCCTCAGTGGACGAGCTGCTGACGAACCTCATTGCAGGGAATCTGCATCCCTCGGCTCTCATCTGGATCACCTCCAGACCCGCAGCAGCTGATCTCGTCCCCTCTGAGTGTGTCCATCGAGTGACAGAGGTGCAGGCTTCAGTGACCCACAGAAGGAGGAATACTTCAGGAAGAGAATCAGTGATCCGAGTCTGGCCAACAGGACCATCAAACACCTGAAGTCATCAAGGAGCCTCTTTATTATGTGTCACATCCCAGTTTTCTGCTGGATCTCAGCCACTGTTATGGAGATGATGTTGAGTGGAGCAGAGACTAGAGAGATTCCCAAGACTCTCACTCAAATGTACACACACTTCCTGATCCTTCAGACCAACATCAAACATGAGAAGGACTATGAGAAGAAAGTGAAAGATGAAGACATGATTGTCAAACTGGGGAAACTGGCGTATCGGCAGCTTGTGAAAGGACACCTGATCTTCTATGAGGAAGACCTCAGCGAGTGTGGCATTGATGTGACAGAAGCATCAGTGTACTCAGGATTGTGCACTCAGATTTTCAGAGAGGAGTTGGGCTTCTATCAGGGGATAGTCTTCTGCTTTGTTCATCTGAGCATTCAGGAACATCTAGCGGCTCTATATGTGCATCTCTCCTTTATAAACAAGAACATCAATGTATTTGACCAGATAACCAAACCAACTAATGGAGACACCGCTTCACTGTCTGATCTCCATCAGAGAGCTGTGGATGAGGCTTTAGACAGTACAAATGGGCATCTGGACCTTTTCCTTCGTTTCCTTCTGGGTCTCTCAGTGAAGTCTAATCAGAGTCTCTTACAAGAACTAAAGACACAGACAGGAAACAGCTCTCACAACAATGAGAAAACAGTCGACTATATTAAAGAAAAGATCAGTGAGAATCCCTCTCCAGATAAATACATCAATCTGTTTCACTGTCTGAATGAACTGGGTGATCTTTCACTGGTGAACGGAGCTCGACCTCATACGAGCCGTGGAGGATTACGTGCTGTGAAACTCTCCTCATCTCAGTGGTCAGCTTTAGTTTTTGTGTTGTTGTCCTCAGAGGAGACGATGCAGGAGTTTGACCTGAGCAGATTAATTGGAGCCAGAAATGATGAGTAAGTAACACTGAGTTCAATCATTACAATCTAAAACATTATGAACAAAGAGAAACACAGAGATTAGAGGTGTTTAAATCACGGGGCACATATTGATTTCTGGGATATTGTTCATAATTTGCGTATTTGTCCTAGTAAGGCTGCATATCTTGACTGCACGTCATCAAGCTCCTCTGAAGGCGTCTCAGTTTGAAGGATCCTTCGTTTCGCATCTTTAATTCAGCTCAATCACCCACAATCCTTTGCAATCCTTTCACATTCATGAAAAAGACCTGCTGGAGAACGAGTCGGCACTGAGCTTATCTGAGTTCATCATGAAATGTCGTACACCGGACACAGAAACACTGACCAGAGAAATAAATAACAGATCTGTGTCCTTTATTAAGCAGTTTAATTAAAACAATATTTGAGGGTATTTAGTAAGGTATTTAATGTATTATTTATTTCTGATGTTATGATTAATAATGAACTTGTTTTTTATGTTCATACAGTGTACCATTAAACACATCAGATGAAGTTCTTCAGAAGCTGCTGCCTGTGGTTACAGAAACTAGATCAGCTGTGTAAGTAACACTGAGAACAACCATATCATCAATGTGTGTGTGTGTGTGTGTGTGTGTGTGTGTGTGTGTGTGTGTGTGTGTGTGTGTGTGTGTGTGTGTGTGTGTGTGTGTGTGCTGCCTGTGGTTACAGCAACTAGATCAGCTGAGTAAGTAACACTGAGAACAATCATCACTTTTAAAACATTATAACAATTGTCACTTAATATGCTTAAATATATAAATTAATGCTTTAATAAAAGAAATGAGTGTCTCACTTCAGCTTTTAAACCCTCCTCCTCTCTGACCTGATTTTTGATCTATAAAACATTTTTATGATATTTATGTGAGAAATTTATTTTCAAATATATGCATTTATAATGTGTGTAAACATTTATATTGATACTGTTTGTGTGGACCAAATAAGGATAGTAAAACCTGAGATCACCTACATTGTGGACCTACTTTTCAAAAGGCTTATAAATCACACAGGATGAGTTTTTTTAAGAAAGTAAAAATGTAGAATGTTTCCTGTGATGGGAAGGTTTAGGGGCAGAGGCAGTGTGTGTGTGTGTGTGTGTGTGTGTGTGTGTGTGTGTGTGTGTGTGTGATGGGAAGGTTTAGGGGCAGGGGCAGTGTAGGGGGATATAATTTTTACGGTATAAAAACCATTACGTCTATGGAGAGTCTCCACAAAAATAGTGATCCAGACGTGTGTGTGTGTGTCTGTGCTGCAAAATATAAGATTGATTTCGTAGATTTTGTTACACTCCTGGAAAGACGTATAATTTTAATAAATTGGAAATTGCCTCCACCCCCTACTCATTCTTCATGGATTAAAGATATTTTTCATTTTATCAAACTAGAAAAAATAAAACATACAATGAAGGGATCTTCTGATAACTTATATACAATTTGTGTAGGAAAGTGAGTGTTCTTAAACTCCTGTCTATCTATCTCCTCTGGCATTTAAGAATCTTATTCTAGCACCTGAGACTTTAATTTATAGATGTTTTTGGATTACCAAGCTTTTCATGGTTCATTATTTTTTTAAATATATATATATATATATATATATATATATATATATATATATATATATATATATACATATATATATATATGTATGTATATATATATATATGTATGTATATATATATATATATATATATATATATATATATATATATATATATATATATATAGTTGCTGTTCTGTTGTATATTGTATGTACTTCTGCTGTTATTTTATTTCCTCCCTCCTTTATTTCCTATTTGTAGTTCATTTGGAATGCTGTTTGAACGCAATTCGCATCATACGACAGATTCATAATTGTATTTCTCTTTTTTATTTATTTACTTAGAACTATCCTTATTCTGTTTTCATGGCCCTTTTTTATCAACAAGAGACAGACTATAATATATTTTTGGGATATATCAATGGTATCTTTAGTTGTTTGATGTATTCTGTTTATGTGGAAAAAAACAAAATAAAGTGAAAAAAAAAAAGAATAATGCAAAAATGAATGGATATAATAAGGTGATGCTTTCTAAAATAACCTCCGTCTTAAACTCACGCTGGGGCTCAGCTAGAATATATTAAACTCACCATCGGTTAGTTGGCTGATTATTTATTTTAGTAATTAATAATTAGTCCATAATTCTATGGACATAATGCATCTAAAAATAGTGCAGTGGAAACTGTGAGCTGCTGCGGGAATGGGACATGAACCAAGCGCCCATAACATGAGAGATCTTGATGTTAAGCTTCAAGCTAATGCATTAGCATTTAACACACCCTGTCATGCGCTCTGACAGATGCGTGTGTGTCCTCAGTGATAAACGTTCATTTTACAGGTTATATCCTCATCTGTGAATGTTTCTAATTCACACGAGTATTTCCATTCAGCATGAAAGCGTCCTGAGATAGTCTGCATTAAACTCCAAACTTCACTGAACGAGTGCGGACGTCAAACACAGAACGCAGTAGAGCGGGAACTAAATATTAAATATTAAAGTCAACATGTCATTCAAGCATTTTATGAGAGTAGTGACTGTAAAGGGATAACAGCGTGTCATTGAATATAAATGTTAGACGTTTCTTGTAGCCTTTTTACAGGACAAAGAAATTACAGGAACAGTTTACTTTGTCCATAGTGTGTGTGTGTGCGTGTGTGCATGTGTGTGTGTGTGTTCCTCTTATCTGGTAACACTGAGGTTTTTTTTTGTGTGTGTGTGTTTGTTGTTTTTCTTTCATATAATTTTATTGTAGGGATTTAAACTTTTTTGAACATAATGTATAGCACAGATATATAAGTCCTTCTAAAAAAATTAGCATATTGTGATAAAAGTTAATATTTTCCATAATGTAATGATAAAAATTAAACTTTCATATATTTTAGATTCATTGCACACCAACTGAAATATTTCAGGTCTTTTATTGTTTTAATACTAATGATTTTGGCATACAGCTCATGAAAACCCAGTGTCAATGATGGCCTTCTGGACAGCAGTCAGGTTGGCAGTCTTACCCATGATTGCGGTTTTGAGTAATGAACCAGGCTGGGAGTTTTTAAAAGCCTCAGGAATCTTTTGCAGGTGTTTTAATTAGTTAATTCAGATGATTAGGTTAATAGTTCGTTTAGAGAACCTTTTCATGATATGCTAATTTTTTGAGATAGGAATTTTGGGTTTTCATGAGCTGTATGCCAAAATCATCAGTATTAAAACAATAAAAGACCTGAAATATTTCAGTTGGTGTGCAATGAATCTAAATTATATGAAAGTTAAATTTTTATCATTACATTATGGAAAATAATAACTTATCACAATATGCTCATTTTTTGAGAAGTACCTGTACTCTTATGAAAATTAACCATGGTTTTATTATAGCATTATGATTTGCTGTATTGATTAGCATTTTTATAAACACACAAATGTCATTAAACTATGGATATTTGTATTTACCATGGAATAACAACAGTAACCCTGTTTTATTTATTTATTTATTTATTTAAATTTTGTTGTAAACCCATTGTTAATGTTTTTAAGGGTATATATATTCACTATGTGTGTGTTAAGGCTGATTTATACTTTCTGCGTCGGACCTGCGCCATAGCCTGTACGCGTCGATTTTCATTTATACTTCTGCGTCGTTGTCCACGGCAACGCGCAGTTACACATGCAGAGGTAGCATGATACACCTGAGGGAGGGGTTCTGGCAGACCAATCACAGTGCTTGTGGTCCGCGTCGAATGGGGTTACATTTTTGGAGAGGTGCGTGTCAGGGTACGTCGTAGTCTACGCGTGCTACACACAGCCTACGACGTAGCTACGCCGTACACTCAACGCAGAAGTATAAATTGGGCTTTACTTCACTGATACACTTGTTTGAAGCACAGCATTTGGCAGGATGTGGAATAGTGTGCTTTGTCAACAAAATAAAAATTAATTAATTAATAAAAGAAATAATCAGCCAACTTACCGATGGTGAGTTTAAAATATTCTAGCTGAGCTCCAGCTTGAGTTTAAGGCGGCCGTTATTTTAGAAAGCATCACCTTATTATTTCCGTGACGACGCCTCATGTTAGTCACAACACCGCAGACACAATAGCGCCGTATGAAAAGATGTATCACTCTTATATTGTGTTTCCTTTTTTATTCAAAATATTCATTTTTGGTTATGTCATCAAATACCTGATATCCTGATTCTTAAATACATGTAAGTGAACGTGTTTTGTTGTTTTAAAACCCTTTCTAATGATCATGTTAGTTGATCTATAATGCGTGACTAAACAAACTAACGCCATGTTAGTTTGCGCCGCAGTTCAGAGAATCGAATCTCTCAGATTTACAACACGTACAACCCCAAATCAGAAAAAGTTGGGACAGTATGGAAAACGCAAATAAAAAAAGAAAGTAGTGATTTCTATATTTACTTTGACTTGTATTTCATTGCAGGCAATATGAACACAAAATATTTAATGTTTTGTCTGGTCAACTTCATGTAATTTGTAAATATGCATCCTTTCCTATCATTCTGACCTGCAACACATTTCAAAAAAAGTTGGGACAGGAGCAATTTAGGGCTAGTAATGATGTAAAATGGTTAAATAATGATGTGATTTGAAACAGTTGATGTCAACAGGTGATTGTAATTATGATTTGGTACAAAAGCAGCATCCAAGAAAGGTCTAATCCTTTAGGAGCAAAGATGGCCGAGGATCACCAGTTTGCCAACAAATACATGAGAAAATGTTTTCCTATCAAAGAAAGATAGGAAGAGATTTGGATATTTCACATTCAACAGTGCATAACATAATTAAAAGATTCAAGGAATCTGGAGGAATTTCAGTGCATAAAGGACAAGGGCGCAAGCCTAAATTGAACAACCGTGATCCTCCGATCCCTTAGGCGGCACTGCATCGAGAATCATTCATCTATAAGCGATATCACCACATGCGCTCAGGCCTACTTTGGCAAACCTTTGTCAAGTACCACAATACGTAGTTATATCCACAAATGCCAGTTAAAACTGTACTGTGCCAAAAGGAAGCCCTATGTTAACAGTGTCCAGAAGCGCCATCGACTTCTCTGGGCTCAGAGGCATCTGGGATGGACAATCACACAGTGGAAACGTGTACTGTGGTCAGATGAATCAGTATTTCAGGTATTTTTAAGGAGGAATGCACACTGTGTGCTCCGGACCAAAGAAGAAAAGGATCATCCAGACTGTTACCAGCATCAAGTCCAAAAGCCAGGGTCTGTCATGGTATGGGGTTGTGTCAGTGCCCTTGGTAAAGGTAACTTGCACTTCTGTGAAGGCACCATTAATGCTGAAAAGTACATAGAGATTTTGGAGCATAATATGCTGCCTTCAAGAAGACATCTTTTCCAGGGACGTCCTGCATATTTCAACAAGACAATGCAAAACCACATTCTGCACACATTACAAAGTCCTGGCTGCAGAGGAAGAGGGTAGGTACTTGATTGGCCTGCCTGCAGTCCCGACCTGTCTCCAATAGAGAATGTGTGGCACATTTTGAAGCGCAAAATGCGACAACGAAGACCCGTACTGTTGCCCACCTTAAGACTTGTTTGCAGGAAGAATGGGAAAAAATTACACCTGAAACACTTCATCACTTGGTGCCTTCAGTCCCTAAACATCTTTTAAGTGTTGTGAAAAGGAATAGCAACATTACAAAGTGGTAAATGCTTTACTGTCCCAACTTTTTTTTAAATGTGTTGCAGGTCTGAATGACAGGAAAGGATGCATATTTGCAAATGACATGAAGTTGACCAGACAAAACATAAAATATTTTTGTTCATATTGTCTGCAATGAAACACAAGTCAAAGTAAATTTAGAAATCACTTATTTTATTTTTTTTGCGTTTTCCATACTGTCTCAACTTTTTCTGATTTGGGGTTGTATATTCATCCCCTTCTCCTGAAATACATGAGAGTCAGGGTCCGGTGTCGAATAGAGTTAAACGTTATAGTTACTCACACAATGTGTGTCTGATATGAATAAAACACGTTTCCATTTATATCTGAAAGGATTGTTATTGCTGTTTCCATAGACATCAGTGTGTATTTTACAAACTATAAATTTATTGTTTTGCTAGTAGTTGTGTATTTAAATGTCTGAAACCTAAAATAAGCCTTATGTGGTTGAAAACACTGAATAGTTGTGATGTGTGACAAGCGTTGAGCATCTGTCCCAGCCAAAGTGCACACACACATTTGAGTGTATCAGTTGATCGTGTGATGCACGTACCAAATCTTGGATTATGCCACAGACATTATCAGCACATCTCTAGTTTTGATATTTCGTGCAACCTTAGAAAACAGTCTAATAATGCGGTTCATGGATTCTCGTCTGTGAAATGCGCCACTTACGTTATTTTGCCGGTTACTCTCAAATTTCAATCAAGGATTATTTTTAAATTAAGTACTCAAATTTAATCGAGGAATCGCGACAGCACTAATTACATTCATTAAAACATGGTAAATCTCACTAACATCAAACATGGTGATCTGTGCTTTATAATTATGAAGTCTCTGTTGAGCCTATCTGTTTGTCTGATCTTAGAGAGTGAAGAATGTGTCATTGTTCTCTACAGGTTAAGTGATTGTGGTGTCACAGAGGAAGGTTGTGCTGCTCTGGCTTCAGCTCTGAGATCAAACCCCTCACATCTGAGAGATCTGTATCTGTCTGAGAATAATATAGGAGACTCAGGAGTGAAGCTGCTCTCTGCTGTTCTGGAGAATCCTCACTGTAAACTGGAGATACTGTGGTAAGATCATCTCTACCATAAAGACTCGGAGTGAATAAGGATTAATATGTAGATATATTGTACATGAAAGCAGATGAGCCCGTATGAAAGAAAGCAAATCTGTGTTCACGGTGTAAGGCTGCATTTACACTTGGCATTAACATGCAACCTATATCCGGATGTTGTCCACATACACATTGAAAAGACAATTGTAAACGTGCTTCTGATCAGAAGTTTTTTTCCCACTAAATGTTTAGATTTTATACAATTTTTGTGCACTTATTTTTCTAGAGTAACTTTTGCTGCTGAATTATCCAGTAATCTAGTTTATAAGTAATATTTTTGTCATAGGTTTTTTTTTCTTTAATTTGTCGTTTTTCGTTATAATGAAGTTGTTCTGTGATTAGAAGATTGTGTTTAACTCACAAAAGAGTGATTATCAGTTCAACACACTGAGGTATAAATTCTACATAACAATTTTAAACTAAATTGCACTGGTATCGGATTGTTATCGTCCGACACTCAGAATTTTTGGTATGGGATCGGTTCTGAAAAAATGGTATCAGTGCATCCCTATAGTTGAGAGATTCATACTTGGATTTATTAGACCTAAAAATCATCACTGAGAAGGTTTGATGGGAGATTCAGTTGCACAAGCAGCTCGTGAGTGGTGACAGAACACAGACACTTTAAGCAGAAAATCTCAAATGGAGATTGCTGAAATGCAGCATATTTGTTTATTGGTGTTTTCAGATCACTGCGTGAGAGAGAGAGTCCATGTGCTCGTTTCTCTGTCTTATCCCTCCCTTCTTTGATTTTTGATTTCTCCCCCCTGTTCCCTCTTGATCAGTTACCCTTTATAGTCTCCTTTGTGTTTTGCAGTCTTTGTCGGTTCGTTGTCTAACATCTCCCGTTCCCTATGATCCTGTTTTCCGGTATGTTTTAGAGTTGGTTTTGTTGGTCTTGATTATATGTTTTCCCCCTCGTGGGTTTTATTTTGTTATTTGTTACTTTTTGTTAATAAATCATCTTACTCCACACTTGAGTCCCCTACAGTTTTTCCTTTGTTTATACATAACAATCTAATGCTCATGATATGTCAGTTGCATGTACTGAACTCATATTATTCAACTATGATTTCTATTCTATGACACCTTTTAAGCTTTTTCTTGGTTACAAAGGAGGAAAATGTGTAATTTGCATTCATATTCTGGGCTCATCTGCTTTTCTGTAGGCTATAGTCTGCTTTATTAGTATTATATGGTATTTACTGAGTTTGGTGTTTTATTATCACTGTCTTAAGCTGGTGACACTTAATGACTGTCAGAAAGATTATGAATGGGTTGAAAGGATTGATCGTGCTCAAATGGTTTGTTCCAGTTGCTCTCAGTCGGTGTTTAAAGTCATGTAGTGTGCGGTGTCTGAAGATTATAGTCTCAGTTTAAGAACCAGCTGTTGCCCGTCGTTCTCACACAGATTTGATTAAACATGTTTAATATTTGTGACTGGCACAGGTGATTATGCTTAGGAGATGCATTCCCTGTCAAACATAATTCTTGTCATTTTATCTTTTTGATGTTTCTCCTATTATTTTTAATTAGTTAACATTGCAAGTTAATTGTTTCGGCTATTCATTTTATTCTGCAGACAGTCATTGTAAAAATAACATTATGGGTGTTTTTACACTGGCAGTTTATTTTCTGAACGCGACATCTCATGATAAACTGCTGATGTGAAAGCTGTGATGGACCCGGGAGCGCCGATGTACCGAACCCGAGTCTCCCTGGAGGAGGAGGTCTGAGTCCGGTTGCTCTCGAACTGTGCCACAATTCACAGGAATGAGAAAGCAACACGGACTCCGGTGCGCACTTGTTCAGGAAGCCCCTGCCCTTTTTCAAACTTAATCAAAGTTTCCCTCTCAACAATTATCATCAATAATATTGTGGGCAGTCAAACAGAAATTAAATTATAATTAATATGACAACATGTACAAAAAAGCAATAAACCGCTCAAGTCAATCTGTCAGTCTGAGATGTCATTGCTATGGTGCGTTGCCTTGGTGCATGTCTTGCTTGACTGCTTATTCTGACACTGCTCATTAGCTGCCATTCTATGTGTTATTTCTAATCAAATGAGATTCACTTAAATTTCCATTCTATCTAATATTTCTAATCTATCTGTCGATCTATCACTTTGTGTGAGAGTGAATGAGTGAGTGTGTGTGTGTGTGTGTGTGTGTGTGTGTGTGTGTGTGTGTGTGTGTGTGTGTGTGTGTGTGTGTGTGTGTGTGTGTGTGTGTGTGCGTGCAGTGCCGCCACTCCCACCACGTGCATCACGCGCTGCGCATAGGGCACCAAGGGCTGAGGGGGGCACAACAAGGAAGTTCTTTCAGCAGAGAATTTCATCTTTGAGAATTTCATCTTTGTTTCCAAATGTAATGATTTCAGTTTTGTTTTTGTTTAACTGAAGATAGTTTTGGCTCATCCATCTCTTAACTTCATCAATGCATTTGCACAGGTAGTCAATGGGGCTATAGTCATTAGGTGATAGTGCTAAGTAGATCTGGGTGTCGTCAGCATAGCTGTGGTAAGCCATTTGTTTCTCTCTCATTATTTGGCTCAGTGGCAGCATATACAGGTTGAATAGGAGTGGTGCAAGAATTGACCCTTGTGGGACTCCGCAAGTCATGGATGTCCAGTCAGACTTATGGTCACCTATACTCACATAATAACCTCTCCCTTCTAAGTATGACCTGAACCATTTAAGGACCATCCCAGAAAGTCCGACCCAGTTTTCCAGCCTGTCAAGAAGTATGTTGTGGTCAACAGTGTCGAATGCAGCACTGAGGTCGAGTAGTACCAGAATTGATGTTTTGCCTGTATCCGTATTGAGGCGAATATCATTTATAATCTTTATGAGCGCTGTTTTTGTGCTGATGTGGTCGGAAAATAGATTGAAAATTGTCAAAGTATCCGTTTGAGCTTAAGGATTTGTTCAGCTGACTGAAGACAACTTTTTCAATGATCTTGCCTATGAAGGGAGATTTGAGATTGGTCTGTAGGTGCTCAATATGGAGTTATCCAGATTTCTCTTTTTCAGAAGAGGCTTAACTACTGCGGTTTTAAGGGAGTTTGGAAAAGTCCCATAGAGAAGTGAGGAGTTTACCACTTCTAGCAGATCTGCTTCTAAACAGTTAAACACACTTTTGAAAAAAGAAGTGGGGAGTGTGTCAAGGGCGCAGGTTGATGTTTTAAGGTGCTGTACCGTTTCTTCTAAAATTTTACAATCAATCGCTTCGAAATCAGACATAGTAACTTTCTGAGGTTGTGGTCTGATCTGACTGACCCCAGAGCAACTCAAGGATGTGCTGATCGCCTTTCTGATATTATTGATTTTCTCTGAGAAGAAGGAAGCAAACTCACTGCATTTGCTGTCAGAGAGCATTTCACTGGGAATGTGACTCGGGGGATTTGTCAGTCTCTCTACAGTAGCAAAAAGAGTGCGCGTGTTGTTTATGTTTCTGTTTATAATATTTGAGAAGAAGGTCTGTCTAGCTTTGACTAGCTCCACATTGAAATCATGAAGGCTGTCTTTATAGATGTTATAATGGACTACAAGTTTTGTCTTCCGCCACATGCATTCAGATTTCCTGCATTGTCTTTTCATTATTTGCACTGCTGTTGAGTTTCTCCAAGCTGCTTTCTGTCTGCCACACTTTTTTCCTGACTTTCTCAGGAGCAATATCATCAATTACACTCTTAACTTTTGAGTTAAAAGAGTTAAGGAGAGAATCAACAGTGTCTGCAGATATGCTTGGTGTTAGAGATATAGCCTTCATAAATAGCACACTAGTGTTCTCATTTAAGCTTCTCTTTTTGACAGAGACAGATCTAGCTTCAATGGCAGGAGAGATTGAAATATCAAAGAAAATACAGAAATGATCAGACAATGCTACATCCTTAACAACAATTGATGAAATGTTTAGACCCTTGCTGATAAGTAAATCTAGAGTGTTTCCACGATTATGTGTGGGACCATGTACATGCTGTGTCAAATCAAAAGTGTTAAGAACAGGCATGAGCTCTTTTGTTGTACTGGATTCAGCATTGTCTATGTTAATGTTAAAATCCCCAGCAATGGCAAAACAATCAAACTCTGGGGAAATTATTGATAACAGCTCTGTAAAGTCCTCAACATGGAGAGTATTTTGGAGGCCTGTAAATAATGATAAGCAGGATGCGTGCAGCACCTTTTAACACAATACCCAGATATTCAAAAGACAAATTGTCACCAAATGATGCTTGCTTTCATTGATAGACATCTTTAAAAAGAGCAGCAATACCTCCACCCCTCTTAAACGCTCTACACACACTCATAAAAGTAAAGTTAGGAGGGGCTGTTTCATTAAGGTCTGTTGCACTGCAGTTTTCTTCAAGCCACGTTTCATTAAGAAGCAAAAAATCTAGGTTGTTTGTGGTTGTTAAGTCATTGACTAGAAATTTTTTGTTCTTAAGTGAGCGGATGTTTAAAAGTGCTACCTTAACAGTATACATTTTTTTTCCCCCACAGTAATCTTAGTTTGACATGTAATAGGCACCAGATTAGATGGGTTTGCTATACGGTCTGAGAAGGTCTTACACTGTCTATCATGTAACAGAACAAAAATAGTGAGAGACAGGCACACTGGGTTCCCGCTCGTTCTGTAAACATTTGATAAAGTTACTGTTATCATAGCGGGGACCCAACACACATCACTGAGAGCTGGTATCAGTTGTTTTTGGTTCACCTACAGATGGAGGAGGGTGTTGGCCCTGGCGTTGTGACCGAAGAAATCTCACAGGAGGAGGCGGAGAGCGAGCTGGGCCCACACGCTTTTATGGTTGTGGGGCTCGACGCTCTTTGGTTGATATCTGGGGTCTCGCAGCAATCGAGTGTGATAGTCTGGTTCCAGCATAGACCATTTGCTCCATTTTCTCTGAGAAGCTCAGAAGCGGGGATGCTGGAGAGAGGAATTGCATGTCTGGTGAGGGTGGCTGTTGTTCTGGTGTTATCGGAGGCTGAATTATGTTATCATCCAGTTCATGGATTAACTTAGACATTTCATGCAATTTCCTGTTCAGACTAGTCATAAAGCGTAACAGTTCACCAGTCTGACCCCCCATGGAGCCCACCCTTTCCTGCACCTCCACAGTTCGGGCTGAGATGTTACAGTTCAGTCCCTCACTCTGTGTCAGTTCTAATATGTCACAGTCTGTCTGTGTTGAGCTCTGTGGGCGGTACTCAGCTGGGAGTGTGTCCCTGAGGAGTGGTTGTTGTGGCTGCGTGGTGTTATCAATGTCCTTGTGGAGTGTGTCAGCTGCATGTCCATTCAGGTGCTGAAATGAAGTCCTGTGGTCGTCCATAGTCTGTTCAGGTGTCATTGTCCTTTAGCACTCTTGCACCAAGTTTGTTTGGGTGGAGGCCATTTGATGTAAACAATTGTCTCTGGCTCCAGAATAGATTGAAGTTGTCGATGAAGTTCACTCCCTTCATGTTGCATGTTTTTTGCAGCCATGTATTAAGCCCAAGTAACCGTGAGAACCTATTTGTTCCTCTTGCTGGAAGTGGTCCACTGATGAACGGCTGAACTTTTAGTTTTCCAAGTGTTTCAAAAAGTACATTGAAATCCCTCTTAATGAGTTCTGACTGCTCTCTCTGAATATCGTTTTTCCCCACATGAATGACAAGTTGATTTGCAGTCTTATGTTTCATCAGAATGTTCTGAAGTTCCTTGTTTACATCAGAAACTGTTGCTTGTGGAAGGCAGCATGTAGTTGTATCCCTGCTGCTAATGTTTCTGACTGTGGAGTCCCCACTATCAGAGTCCTGGGCTCGGCTGCGCTCTGAGCTGAGTGCCGCTGTCTGCTCGACCTTGAGCGCCTGTTGGTATCAGTGTTAGCTGCGGGCTAAACTAATATTGCTTCAAAATATAAAATCAATTAAATAATAGGGCTGGGTAATGATAAAAATTACGATTCGATTCAATATGGATTAATGTGGATATACACTCACCTAAAGGATTTTTAGGAACACCATACTAATACTGTGTTTGACCCCCTTTTCACCTTCAGAACTGCCTTAATTCTACGTGGCATTGATTCAACAAGGTGCTGAAAGCATTCTTTAGAAATGTTGGCCCATGTTGATAGGATAGCATCTTGCAGTTGATGGAGATTTGTGGGATGCACATAAAGGGCACGAAGCTCCCGTTCCACCACATCCCAAAGATGCTCTATTGGGTTGAGATCTGGTAACTGTGGGGCCATTTTAGTGCACTGAACTCATTGTCATGTTCAAGAAACCAATTTGAAATGATTCAAGCTTTGTGACATGGTGCATTATCCTGCTGGAAGTAGCCATCAGAGGATGGGCACATGGTGGTCATAAAGGGACATGGTCAGAAACAATGCTCAGGTAGGCTGTGGTGCTTAAACAATGCTCAATTGGCACCAAGGGGCTTAAAGTGTGCCAAGAAAACATCCCTCACACCATTACACTACCACCACCAGCCTGCACAGTGGTAACAAGGCATGTTGGATCCATGTTCTCATTCTATTTACGCCAAATTCTGACTCTACCATCTGAATGTCTCAACAGAAATCGAGACTCCTCAGACCAGGCAACATTTTTCCAGTCTTCAACTGTCCAATTTTGGTTAGCTTGTGCAAATTGTAGCCTCTTTTTCCTATTTGTAGGGGAGATGAGTCGTACCCCGGTGGGGTCTTCTGCTGTTGTAGCACATCCGCGTCCGATGTTGTGCGTGTTGTGGCTTCACAAATGCTTTGATGCATACCTCGGTTTCCACGGGTGTTTCTGTCACGTTTAAACAAGGGACAAACAGGTGCGAGGACTCAAGTGCAGAAATGAATTTTATTATAAAAATAAAACAAACAAAATACAAAACAAAACCCACGAGGGGAAAAAATACATAAACTAGAAAAGACAAGAACATACCGACACGGGGAACTGGGAGACGTAGACAAGACAACGATCCGACAAGGACTGCAAACACACAGGAACTTATAAAGGGGAGAAATCAAGCAGGGAGTGAGGCAAACACAGGTGGGGCAAATTAAACCAATAACGAGATAACAAGGGGGTGGGATCTGACAATGACAGAGGCACATGGCCACACTAACAAAACCCACATGTGCACACAAGACAGGACAGGCATGTGACAATTTCAGTCAAAGTGGCTCTTCTATCAGTTTGAATCAGTCGGCCCATTCTCCTCTGATCTCTAGCATCAACAAGGCATTTTCGCCAACAGGACTGGCACACACTGGATGTTTTTCCCTTTTCACACCATTCTTTGTAAACCCTAGAAATGGTTTTGTGTGAAAAGCCTGTCTGGCACCAACAACCCTTCCATGCTCAAAATTGCTTAAATCACCTTTCTTTCCCATTCTGACATTCAGTTTGGAGTTCAGGAGATTGTCTTGACCAGGACCACACCCCTAAATGCATTGAAGCAACTGCCATGTGATTGGTTGATTAGTTAATTGCATTAATGAGATATTTAACAGGTGTTCCTAATAATCCTTTAGGTGAGTGTATGTTTTTATACTGTACAAAATATAGTCTCTCATCTAATCCTAACTGATGCATTTTAACTAATCAGTGAACTATTGAGTATTTATATGTATTTCATATTGACAGCATTGTTATTTATTTATTTTGTTTTAGTGGTCATGTTTAGCTTTGAAGATAGACTTAATGTTTGTCATTGTTCTCTACAGGTTGAGAAAGTGTGGTGTCACAGATGAAGGTTGTGCTGCTCTGGCTTCAGCTCTGAGATCAAACCCCTCACACCTGAGAGTACTGGATCTGGCTGACAATAATATAGGAGACTCAGGAGTGAAGCTGCTATCTGCTGTACTGGAGAATCCTCACTGTAAACTGGAGACACTGGAGTAAGATCATACGTGACCCTGACATGAAACTGAGTCTCTGTGTGTGACAAGCAGGGCGGGCAAGAGCCGTGAGAGAATGCCGCTTGTATAATTTATTCATAAAGTAACAAAATGCAATAGGGGAATTAAACTATTGTTACATTTAGAGCTGTCACTTACGAATTATTTTGGTAATCGAGTATTCGGTCGATTATTTTGCCGATTAATTGTTTTGTGGTAATAAAAATAGACCTAAGCAAACAATGCCCTTTAAAAGACTTAAAATTAAAATATAATAACAATGGGGCAATAATATTTGGTTCAAATAAAGTATCAAAAGCAAGTAATCATATAGTTTTATACAACAACACTGTTAAAATACATAATATAATATAAATTGATGAGCGGCTCAAACGTACTCTCTCTTAAATGCTGTTGTTAGTTGTTTAAAATATCTAATAAATGAGTAAAATATCTTGAACATTTCACTACTTGTGACAATCTGAGGAAGGAGGAACCAAAAGCAAAAGAATGCTTAACTTCAATTTATTGAAACAATAATAAAGACAGGTCCAAACTACAAGACTCCAAAACAGAATTGAAGAGAATGGTTAGGCAGGCAGGAGGTCAGAATCCAGGGCAATCAAATCCAAATCATGAGGCGAGAATCAGTGTCAGAAAATCAGGATAGTCAGGCGAAGAGCAAACAAACCAACAGGGACTTCCAAACTCACGATCAGAAACAGGCAGGTGTTCACAGCAGAAAGCAGTCCGGAAAGGCAAAAGGTAACCCATACAAATCCAAACTCCAGCGTCAATAACAATCCAAATGGTCAGAAGTAAGAGAGCAGTCCAAGACCAGGGAATTCTGAAGAGGAACATGGAACCGCAACACAACACAAAAAATATGTGAGATAAACAGAAAACAAAATCAAATAAAATAATAGAACTAGACAAGAGAAAACTGTGCAGGTGAACAGCAAGCAGCCCAGAACACACTGGCAGAGAACAAAAGGAAAGAAAGGATAGATATAGCAGAGAAATCAAGCCATAAGGAAGAATCGCTGAGCGCAACGAGCGGACGTGCTAATTGTGAAACAACAACAGCTGTGCACAAACACACGTGGAAAAGACAAAAACAAACACAAAGGAGGAAGAAACAGAAGGATCAAACCCGAGTCCTGACACTACTGTTCAATAAATACCTGTGTGGTTCAGTTCAACCTCTCTCTCCGAGTCTGGTGTCCGTTACAGAGGAGATGCACCAGTCCCTAAGGAATAAGTGTTCAATCCTTTTATTCTCAGATAACCAGATAGGACCAACAAATATTTTTCAGCTCAATATTATGTAACAAGTACTTTTATCCATATTTTAATAATATAGAAAATACATCTGTGCCCTCCAGTGGACGTCATGTGCCAAAGGGTATATTGTGCCTATCGGGCCTGTATTTAGATTCTGCATTATTCTGTATGTTTTAATTAAAATTATGATATGATTTACACTGAATAGTTTTATTAAACAGCAATATTAAATAGTTTTCGGTCTATATTTATGTATTATGTCATAAAAGTGTTGGCATATAGTTATTTTATATATTTCATCATTATTTTATTAATAGTTTTGATTAGTGGAAGAAGGTAAATTAGATGAGACTAATTTTTAAAACTGTTTTAATTAGTTAACTAGAAAGTTTTGGAAAAGTCATGGAAATTTGATTGAAAATATTTATGTAATAAAATGAATATTTAAGTTGGCTTAAACTCGCACTAGACCCAAGTTATGGACAGCCTCACGATCGGTCACATTGTCTGCTCACTTTCTGTTCAGTTTAATCCAGTAAATATGATTTACTCATCATGCTGGGAAGATCATATGCATTCTGCTTGCTGATAAAAAGCATTACAATTATTCATTCATAAATGGTGTAAGATTGTTTTATCTGTCTTTAAATGCCATCTTTACACTGCAAAGGTGGAACAGAAGCTGCATCTGAAATAGCATAAATGTTTATTTACAGATGGTTTAATGTCATTCAAATTATAAAATGAACATGTATGCTATTTCAGATGCAGCTTCTGTTCCAGCTTTGCAGTGTAAATTTGACTTTTGTTATTGTTAACAGTCTATATAGTATTCTGATTGATTTAAGTCATTGGTTACATTGAAGTATTTGACAAACGACAACAAAGGTAATAATTCAAAACTGCACTTATAAATGAATAAAATGCCCCTGGAAATCAATTGCAAGGAGCCCCATAATGGAAAAGTTCATTTCTGATGCTGGCATTGGGGAATGTCTGGCAGTCGCAGTTTGTGTCGTGTAAATTTCAGAAATTAAAACATAAACTATGCTATTTTGGGAATTCAAATAGGGGCGCTATCTTTTAATTATTGATTGTTTTCCAGTGAGATGAATGGTAAATAGGAGGCAAAGCTGTTTTAAAATATTCTTAGTTACCCAGTTTTGTATTCCTAAAGTTTGTCTCTGTTTGGCACTGCCACCTTTTAAAGTTCCTGTCAGTGTTCTGTCTGACCGTCTTACTGGTGTGTCAGTGTTTATTTTGTATTTAACCACAGAGCTTGTCATTAATTAATAACACGCACACACACACACACACACACACACACACACACACACACACACACACACACACACACACACACACAAACACACGACAGAGACAGGAAAAGAACGACAGATCAGCCCCGGGTCATGACAGTATGTGTGTGTGTTTTGGGAGCACGTGTTCATTTTGACAGTTCACCATGTGCTTCACTCTCATTGTAGTGTCCGGCCCCGTCCTCTTGTTAATCCATTCATTCCCTCGTTATTGTTCCACTCCTTCCACCTGTTCTGTATCAATTAGTTTGTCACTCTCCTATTTAATCTCCTCTTGTGTGCTGTCCTGTGCCAGTTTTTTGTTTGGTTCTCTGTGCAAGCTACGTCTCTAGCCCTGTCGTGTTGTGTCCTGTCATTGGATTTCTGCCTCTGTCTTTTGGATTGGCCATGTTATCTTGAACCTTTTGCCAATTTGTTTTTCATCTCTTGACTTTGCTTTTGTTGCCATTTTGGACTCTTCTGTTCCTGTCGGGATTATTGAAATTGACAACCTTTTGGGATGTTTTGTGTGTTTTTTTCAATAAACCATTATTAGGTCCCTACAGACTGAATCTGTGTCCTGATCTGACACACACACACACACACACACACACACACACACACACACACACACACACACACACACACACACACACACACTCTGCATCACACAGTCACACACTCACTCTCTCTCACACACATACACTCACACAGGTTTGTTTTTGTGAAATGTGGGCACATTCCATAGGCGTAATGGTTTTTATTCTGTACAAACTGTATTTTCTATCCTCTACACTGCCCCTTCCTCTAAACCTACCCATCACAGGAAACATTCTGCATTTTTACTTTCTCAAAAACTTATAAGCATTTTGAAAAATTTACTCATATTTCACCCTCTCCTTGTAATTCCTACGTCATACCCTTGTCATTATACACATTTATGTCCTGATATTTCACAAAAACATGCCCACTCAGTCACTCACACACACACACGCACACACACACACACACACACACACACACACACACACACACACACTCGGGTTACCATGTCTTATGGGACTTTTCACAGAAATAATGTTTTTATACTGTACAAACTGTATATTCTCTCCTCTAATCATAACTGATGTATTTTAACAATGTGAACTAATGAGTATTTATATATATTTCATATTGACAGTATTGTGTTATTTATTTTGTTAAAGTGGTCATGTTTAGCTTTGGAGATAGACTTAATGTGTGTCATTGTTCTCTACAGGTTGAAGAGGTGTGGTGTAACAGATGAAGGTTGCGATGCTTTGGCTTCAGCTCTGATATCAAAGCCCTCACACCTGAGCGAACTGGATCTGTCTGAAAATAATCTAGGAGACTCAGGAGTGAAGCTGCTCTCTGCTGTACTGGAGAATCCTCACTGTAATCTGGAGAAACTGTGGTAAGATTATATGTGACACTGACATGAAACTTGAGTCTCTTTGTGTAATGAGCAGGGCGGGCGAGAGCCGTGAGAGAATGGTGCGAGGCCTGTCACGTGATTCCAAATGAGTGTCATCTGTGCATCACACTGTTCAATTTATAATTTAATTCTCGCGATTCACTAATGATTATTTTGGTAATCGACTATTCGGTCGACTATTTCTAGAGTAATCAGATTTTTGTGGTAATAAATGTTTGAGATCGACCAATATATTGCATTTTCCCATTATCAGGGATCGTTTTTTAAATATCGGATTCACAGATAAATGGTGCCATCTTGTGGACATTTTGAAAATGTTGTGCAAGCGTGCCATTAAAGCATTGCGTCTGAGGGGAAATGAGTCAACAATGGTTCAAAGGTAAAATAACTTGCATCCCTTAATTAATTAACTTTATTTAATATAACAGCCAGTAATGCACAAATGAGATATGCACAGATGAGATAAGATATGTATGTTATGTAGTTTTAACTAGGTGCTAAAAATAGTGACAAACTCACAGAGTCACATAATTCGTCATGTCCCAATAAAGACGTAACTTTACATGAATTAAATAAAACAGCCATGAATGAGTGCATGTTGGAAATATGAAGTCGTGTTCAGCCGTTCAACTCCAGCATGGTCACCCAATGTAACTTTTAACAAAATTTACTCGTTTAAAACTCATTAAAGTATATTAACGTTTACTATATAACATTTAAATAATAAACATCTAAATAATTACAGCTCTGTGGAAACAAATTATTAGGCCTATCTCTGTGAGGGACGTTCTGTGTGAACGCATCGATGATATTTCATAATCTAGAATGGTGAAAACATATTAAAAATTCTGATAATGTGCCAGATGAGATGGACTCAGTATTCGCTGTTTTGTTTATTTTCCTGACGATGTTTGCATATTCCACCGCCATTCTCTTCACTCTTTAGTCTATTAAATAACATATAAACCTTTTAAAACTGTAGTTTCATATTTCTGCTTTTATTTACGGGGAGTTGATAGACTCACCTGTCATTTATTTATGTTGTCCATTTTAAAAAAAAGACGATGTAATTGTATTTTGCCTGTTGTTAATATGCTGTTATAAATAAAAAGATGCAGCAGCTTGTAATGTTATAAAGTGGACTTTGTTTTCAGTTGCACTCTTTCAGACTCTGTTTATTGATGTAGAAGTGTGTTTTGTTTTCTATACAAGAAGTGAAATTGCAAATATTACAAAATAAAACCGTTTGTTTAGTTCAGTGCTGTTGCTATAATGTGAAAAACAGAAATAACAATAAATAAATATCGGTTCTATATAGCGATTATCGGACTCATAAACATGCAAATAATCGGTAGCGGTTATGATAAATCAGTATCGGTCGATCTCTAATAAAAATAGACCTAAGCAAACAATGGCCTTTAAATTGACTTAAAATACAAATATAATAACAATGGGGCAATAATATTTTGTTCAAATAAATTATCAAAAACAAATCATCATATAGTTTGTTACTGTTAAAATACATAATATAATTAATCATATTATGTATTATAACAAATACCTGCAGAGTGCCAAGATTTTGACGTATTCTCCTGTGTTGGTGTAAGTATATAAATTAGTTACCACACAAATCTGATTAAATGGCACACATTGTGTTCACAGATGAACGTTATAAGCAACTCAAACTCACAAGATATGCAGAGATGGAGTTTGAGACACTCCACTCATGTAAATGTTAACCGTTCATGTGGAGCAGCATTTACTGTGAACGGAGCCACTTTGAGTTGCTGAGAAATATAGCAGCTCTGAGAAATATTAAACCTGCAGGGCATATATTTATTTAATGAATCACAGCCTTTGTGAATGTACAGTAGCACTTTGCTAAAGTATGGTTTTTAAATGGTTTTAATATATTGTGCATTCTTAGAAAACGGTCAAATAATGTGGTTCATGGATCCTCGTCCGTGGAATGAGCCACTTCCTGTGATAGAGTGATTGATCTGTAAATGATTGAACACATGAGCTGCTCCTCAATAAAGTGATACCATCAACATTCAACACTTAACATACTTACTTTAAACACACTCAATCTCAGCACAGTCAGGACTTCCACACATGAATTCATCCTTAATGACCATCATTTCCATCTTTTTGCTGTGCTCATCTTTCCATATTATAAACTGGAGGATCTGTGGTAAGATCTTCTCTACCATAAAGACTCGGAGTGAATAAGAATTGTAATAATATCACTCGGTCCACCCAGGGACGCCAAGTAAGGTAGTGATTGGTACTCACGTCACCGCTGACGTTGTGATTTTTGGATCACACGTGACTTAAGGTGTGGTTATGAGTACATCGGATGACCACCTTCCCCCTCTCTTAGTTTGGGACAATAGTCAAGGTCTTTAACCTTGGCTGTATGAGAACACTCCAGATAGGAGGCTGTCCAATCATTTAGAATGAATGTAAAGTGAGGAGAGTTGGTCAGCTGATTTATCTGAAAGATTGGTGAGATTTCTAACATGTAGAGCCTCTTCTGTATTATCAGCACAAGGAAGACACAATTGTAATAAAATAGATTTTATTAACAAAAGATAAACAAGAATAACACACAACTACTAAATGAATACAATGAATGATAAAGGAATAAAGTGCATAAGATACATAAATAAAATACATGTGATTAAGTTGAGTGTGGCTATGGAATAGTTACGTTATCTTCTGGAAAGATAAACTGTTGTTTCTCTAAAACTAAGGAGAAGAACCTTATTATGCCTCGAACAAATAAACGAACGAATGAACGATTATTTGTTATTAACTAGCATCAGTTATATTACCTCTGATGTAAATTAGGAAATCATATACTGATAATAAACAACAATGCCAAGGTCTCTAGAAAGATGTTTGGTTAAGTGATATTTACGTTCCACATGGTTGTGTAAGCAGTCCGATGGTGATGACTTCTTCCACTGGTTGTGTTGGGTGACAAGGCAGTGGGGAAAGGAGCTGGAATCCGTTTCAACAGTCTTGAATACGAAGATCTGTGGGATGCTGATCTCCTGGAGCACCAAAGGGTCCTAAAATCTGGATCACGCAGATAAGGCCCTGAAGTAGGTGCAGCAGGTCCTTAATCTGGAACACGAGCGGAGGAACCTTGAAGTGAAGGTTTGCTCTCCTGAGCTTTACCTTGTTGCAAATGTCTCTGTTTGTCTTCTGCCTCTTTGGGCCAGACACTCAGAAGTTGGTCAGTCCGCTATGGTCTCTCTAGCATGGAGACTTGGGACGTGCTGCAGTCTTCTCGCTGTACTAAAACTCTGAACATAGTGTTGGGTAATGTCTCTTTCCTCACAGGCTAAAGGCTCAGAACGTTGTCGTATCCGTTGCTGCCTCACAAGCTGTAGACTCAGATCCTCGGATCTTGTGTTGTCTCTTTGGTTAAACCAGAGGCTCAGAACTTGGTTGCTCTGTCACAGTCTAATCCTCGCCGGACAGACTCAGAACATGGTGAACTGTTGTCTCTCCCTAGGGGGAGGGGAGGGGGGACTCAGAACAAGGAGTGTTGAAAGGATACCTTTATCCTTTTCCGAATAGGAGGAGATTGCAATTTTGCAATTTCGCTTCTCCATTCCAGTGTTGTGATTGGCTGCTGGCATGTGAAGGGGGTGGCCCACAGTGTGGCCCACCCTTCTTTCCCCTGTGGAACTCATTTGGTTACTGTACACAGTTAGAAGTCTTTAAACATTTACGCATGTTTTATTCAAAGCGGTTTAACCCACTGGACCACCATCTCCACATCTTTAAAGTGTTTTAAAGTTTACCAATGTGTTTCTCACTTTCCAAACCACCATCAGAATACCCTTGGCAATATTCTAAACAAATAGACATCAAACATGATGGAAAAAGAATGAAATGTCATGCATTCATTCATTTGATCATTAGCAGTTGAATCTGTGTAAGATGTTGTATTTCAAATAGCTGTCACTGAGAATACTTATTTCTCTAAATAAGTATAACATGGATGTATGTAATTTACATCAGTCTTAAGGTTTCCAAACATGGTTATGAATGGATTTGGATGGATCATTGTGGTCTTTCTTTGTTTCACCCACTACTGCTGAGGTCCTGAGGAATGTTTATGGCCATCATAAAACAGGACATTAGGCATCAGTCTTTAGCTGGGTGAAGGTCTGAATCTGCATGTGGACCAATGAGAAGTCCTGTCCTTCCTGGACTTGGAACCAGAGGTGGTCTTCTTGCCCTCTAAGAGGTGTCTGGCTGTTGTCTAGTATCTTTATCTGATGGCGTTGGACAGTTTGTTTGTGTTAGTACAACAAGATCCAATCAAAATGTAGCAAACTTTTGTCCACTGTTATGGGCAGAGAAGGGCCCGGTCCTAAACTGGCCCTGGAATGTGCTGTCCACTACAGAATTAATATATAGATAATGCATAGAGACAGAGACAGATTACTGCTTGATCCGTCAGATCCTGCCGCTGGTAGAAGACATGGCTGAGGAGTCTACCCGAGAAGGAACATTTACATTTATATTACATTTACATTTATGCATTTAGCAGACGCTTTTATCCAAAGCAACTTACAACTGAGGAGTATCAGAGGCGAAGAAACGCACAAAGTGCCTTAAATACCAAGTTTTGGACATTACTCAGAGTAGCCTAAGCTAGAATAGGGAGGGAATAGAAGAGAAATAGAGGAAAATATGTTTTTTTATGATAAGATTAAGTGCTCACGGAAGAGATTAGTTTTTAGCTGTCTTTTGAATGATGACAGTGATTCTGCCATCCAGATGGAGGTGGAAAGATCGTTCCACAAGCCGGGAACGGTGAATGAAAAAGATCTGTAGAGGGATTTAATGCCTTTCTGTTATGGTACCATAAACTTACGCTCCTTAGCTGAGCGAAGGCTTCAGGTTGGGGTGTAGACTCGTAGCAGCGAGTCGAAGTATGCCGGTGCTGATCTTGTGGTGGATCCATAAGCAAGTGTCAAGGCCTTGAACTCGATGCGGGCAGCAAGTGAGAGAAAGATGAACCTTGCTGGATGGTGGAATTGTGTTGTAGAGTCGGATTGGCAGTGAAGACGAGAAGCTCAGTCTTTGTCAGGTTGAGCTGCAGGTGATGTTGTCTGTCATTGATCTTGACACCGCTGTATGTGTCAAGATATAAATATATTAAATTATATCATAAGTCCTTTCTCCTATTCCACTTTGTATAAGTTTTATAAAAAGTCCACTATGCCATACTGAATCGAAGGCTTTTTTTTTAAATCAATAAAGCAGCTGAATATTTTCCCTTGTTTTTTCTGGTGAACATGTTTCTGGATTAGTGTGTGGAGTGTGTAGATTTGGTTTGATGTTCTCTGATACAATTTGACAGTTCTTTAAGATGTTGTGTTCTTTAATAGACTGCACTAATCTGTCATTAATAATGGAGCAGAACAGTTTTCCCAGGTTACTGCTCACTGTAATGCCCCTATAATTATTTGGGTCGTACTTCTCGCCTTGTTTAAAAACTGGAGTAATCAAATTTTCTTTCCATATCTCAGGAAAGTGTCCTGATTTTAATTTGAGATTGAATCATTTTAGAATAGCATCTTTCAGTTTGGGGCTGCTGTGTTTCAGCATCTCATTTGATATTGATATATAGGAGATGTAGTTGGGAGGTCAGATGTTTTGGGGTGAGGGTCAGTTCAATTGGTGAATATAGATTTCCAAAATATTCTGTCCAGATTTTTGGGTCATTGATGTGAAGCTGTCTGGCTTTTTTGGATTTGTCTAAATTTTTCCATAATTCCCAAAAATAATTTTGATCGACTGCCTCCTCGATCTCGTAAGTTTTATTTTCATGTGATCAGCTTTTTTTTGGTATTAATAGGAATTTGTATATTTTGAGGCTTTGCTGATATGTGGCTCGTATTTGTTGGTTTGCCAGGTCTCTATGTTTTTTATTTGATAATGACCGTAGTTCTTTTCTTACTTTTTGGCATTCTTTATCAAACCAGCCAGCATTAGCCATTTCTTTTTTGCATCTGTAATTGTTTCTTTTCCTCAGGGCTTTTTTGGCCACTGTAGAAAAGATTTCAGTCAGCTGTTCAGTTGCTAGATTGGTGGTTTTCTTCTCTTCACTAAATTTGGTCAATAGAAATTAGTCTATCATGTTCTGAACACGAGTGCTGTTGAGCGCAGCTTCATACAGGGCAGGACTGTCTTTACTCCAGATAAATTTGGGGGGGGAGTGGATACAGTTTAACCTTCTGATCTGAAGGTGGCAGAGGATTCACTGCCCTGTTCAGACTGAGGAATGTGTGACTGTGGTGTGATAAATGTAGCTGTGGCATCACTGAGAAATCTGTGATGGCGTAGTCTACTGTGCTGCTGCCTAGATGTGAACAGTAGGTGAATCGATCCAGAGAATCACCCTTTGTTCTGCCATTAACTACGTAAAGACCGAGGCTTTTGCAGAGCTGCAGGACCTGTTTTCCACGTCTGTTAATTGTGTTGTCGTAGTTCTGACATGTTTTAGTAAACCGTTTTTGTTGATTAAGTGAACCGTTTATATATTCGTCTCCATCTGTGCTGATGTAGTCCACTTCCTTCCCCATTCTAGCATTCAGATCCCCCCATTAACAGAACTGATCCGAGAGACTGGAAGTAAATGATCTCAGACTGTAGGGTTGAGAAGATGTCGTCATCATAATAAGGAGACTCATATGGGGGATGTATGTGGTACATGTCCTCATCTAAACACAAAAGCTCTTTCTGAAGTTTTATCCAAATATGCGTTTTCCATTTTTTCACAGGCTTAATATAATGCCACAGATGCTCTTTGAGCCAAACTATAATTCCTGCTGAATCTCTTTGAAGGAGTGTGGAATTTGGGGTCTAAACGACTCCATGTCTCAAGTAAAATAATGATATCTGAACTATATACAGTATTTACAAAATCAGGGTTAGTAATTTTCTCTCCAAAAGCTGAAGAGATTGAATATTATAAGCTGTTATATTAAACGATGACATTGAGGAATATTGTATTTACCAGAACAATGTATGAATTCATGACCAAATCATGTTTTAAAATATAGATTAACCAATTAAAAAAGGTCATATTGGATATATAGAAATATAGTGAGTGAATAAATTTAAAAAAATAATAATAATTTTTAAAATAAATAGATAAATAAATGAATCAAATCATTAGTAATGATCACACTTGACTACTTAAGCTAACAGGTTGTCACATATGATTTTCAGCATGTGTTATATCTGGAGGTGGTGTCTGTTCTACCTCCACCTGCCACTGCAGCGGCATTGCTGTCTGCGTGCCTGACCTTCTCCTCATGGTCAGGATGTGTTTTCGGAGGCCTTCCCAGGGCTGACTCATTGATGGTTTTTGCGAACAGTCTCATGCCCTCTTGATGGATGTGGATGTGGTCATACAGATGCTCGTGGGTGATGCACTGATGGTCGGCTATTTGGACATTCGGCATTGGAGCACAGACTCTAGCTATCTCCACATTGATGGTGTTGATGATCCTTTGCGGCACGTCTCTGCGAGGTAGAAGGGTTGAGATGATGACCTTGGCTCTGGGGTAGATCCTGCTGGTGGTTTTTCACTACATTGGACAAGGCTTTAGTGACGTCCATCCTTCTAGCACTGAGGTTGTTCGTTCCGGTGTGAAGAATGATGTGTGATGGTTCACTCATTGCACCCTCTCTTAACAGTCTCAAAACAGAGTGTGAGGTGGGACACCAGAGCTTCTTCACAGATCTCCCTGGAAACAGTCGTCTCTGGTCAAGATGGTGGCCGTTGGAGTCACAGAGGATGACAATGTTGTCTTCCCACATCTGTTCTCTGCTGGTGCTCGTGTGTGATGCTGTTGTAGATGGTGGATGACTCTGCATGGTCTCTTTCCTCTTGAGGCTATGAGGGGCTTGAGGAAGCTGACAGACTGAAGAAGCATGTGTGCTGATACTTTTCTGATGTTGAGATGAGTTTGGGATGCATTCAGGAGAGGAGATGCAGTGTGCATGCTGACACACTGCTGATGATGAGATGTGTGTAGCTGGTTTCTGGTCTTCTCCAGCAATCTCTCCAGTGTGTGGCTGTGTTGTTCTCTTCTAACCAGTTCCGCTCTCACCCTTCTCAGCTCCTGTCGCAGCTCCTGGTTGCCCTCTTCCAGGTGTCTGACAGCAGAGCAGAGCTGTTGTAGTTGTTGACTGCTATCACGGATGGTCAGGTTCAGGAACTGGTGGAGGTTGTTGGTAGTTTCCTCTTTAAACAGGAAGAAGTCCTGCTCCAGTTTGGCGATGTTGTCTCTCAAGGCCTTTATCTTGGGAGATGCAGGAGTGCTGATGTTTCTGTCTATTAGAGGAGTTAATGGGCTGGGGTTCATGTTGGTGCCCATTGTGTTGCAGAGTCCATATTCTGTGTTTCTTTTCACTTCACGACCTTTCTTAATCTTCTGAACCTCCGATTTAAGGTCTTTATAGTTCCTCTGGAATTCATTAAGGCTGGTTTCTGGTCCCTGGACCATAACTGTACCATTGTGATAAAGGTTCACTGTCAGCTTTGTGTCATTGTCTCCTTCCATAGTGAGTTGTCTGCCTTTGCTGATGCCTCCATTCCTTCTGCATGTCATGGCAGAGCAGAGGATGGTGTGCCAGATTGATGGGTGTTCAGTGAAGAAGAGCAGGTTACACCGGACTCTGTTGTCTTCTGGTCCACTGTAGTCAGACAGCAGTATCTCTGGGTTATCTCTCTCTCTCTCGCTCTCTCTCTCTCTCTCTCTCTCTCTCTCTCTCTCTCTCTCTCTCTCTCTCACACACACACACACACACACACACACACACACACACACACACACACACTCTCACTTACACATTGGCTTTCCATGTTTTTTGGGACTTTCCACATAAATAATGTTTTTATACTGTACAAACTATATATTCTATCCTCTAATAATAACTGACGTATTTTAACAATGTGAACTAATGATTAGTTATACATATTTCATATTGACAGCATTATGTTTAGGTGAATTGACTTGACTTCAAGTGGTCATGTTTAGCTTTGGAGATAGACGTAATGTGTGTCATTGTTCACTACAGGTTGAAGGATTGTGGTGTCACAGATGAAGGTTGTGCTGCTCTGGCTTCAGCTCTGAGATCAAACCCCTCACACCTGATAGTACTGGAGCTGTCTGAGAATAATCTAGGAGACTCAGGAGTGAAGCTGCTCTCCGATCTGAGGGATGATCCACATTTTAAACTGGAGTGCCTAGGGTAACAATAGTTATTAGCAGTTTCCATCATCATATTTTCATTTAAAGTTCAAATGGCTGTTTTACTCACTAGAAATAAAAGGAAATGTGTAGTGGAGGGAAATGATCATTTCTGCTGGTTCTGTATCAGCTGTCCGTTGTGTGAAAGTGACATTTCATGACCTTTTGATTTTGTAAAGTGACTTTGAGCATCAGAAAGAAGCTATCGTATCATGTTTGAGAATGAATTAATAAAGCTCATCTAGTTAGTGCTCAGTTTTCTTATGAAAAGATGTGACAGACCTAATGTCTCACACTGCATATGTGACTGTGTGTGTGTTTTATTTTAGGACTGACTATAAGGTGACAGTCTGATCATATGATGGTGAATAAGGATCCACTACAGACACTCACAGTCAACAGATCAACAGAGACAGAAGATACAGTGACTTCATTTTATTATATATATATATATATATATATATATATATATATATATATATATATATATATATATATATATATATATATATATATATATCGTGTGTGTGATTAATGGTTAAACTGTGTAAATTAATGGTGTGCTGGGCTAAACAGAGCTCTTTTTAAAACATACATTGTTCTTATATTTATTAATAATTATAAGTATATGCATTCTTTAGCTAGGAATAAAATACAACCCCGTTTTTATCTGTATGTATTTTCTACACTTCATACAGGTGTCAGATTGTTTTGTGTATAAATGCAATACGTCACAATAGGCTTGGCTTTTCAGTTGGTTTCATTTTGTTAAAAAAAAGGATATGTAAATGTGCAGATGTGAACGTTTGCTCGTGGATGTGTGTTGTTTGGAGGAAACGATTTGTCATTGCTTGCACAAGATTACTGTCACTTTTGTGTTTTTTTTCACAGAGAGAATATAGAGCCTGAATGTGTGTGAGTTGGACCAGCAGAGGGAGACAAAGACTAATGAAAGATTAATTTACAAACAATGGAAGCTTGAGTGTAAAATCATGTTTATAATAATAGTTGTTACATTTGTATTAATGTATTAAAGGGGTCATGTGATCTTTAGTGTGTTATGTGATCTTCAGTGTGTTATGTAGCTGTTTGTGCATGTACAAGATCTACAAAGTTACAAAAATATTTATTCTATCTAATGCCGTGCGATTTTGGGCTGTCCCAGACAAAAGATGAGCATTGCGAAACGATCATGGAAATTTCTGTGGTCGTGGCTATAAACATTTTACAGTGAGAGAGGTTCAAAAGCGGCCATTATAGGTTCAATTTTCCGCCTGAAGTACTGCGGTCACAGATCAAAAAATAAGTGTGAATAAAAAAAATTTAAAACCCATGTAAAATAAATTGCACAAACTGAAAAAAAGTAATGCAAAATGATCAGAATAGCAAACAATGCGCTCACATATTAAAACATAAGCATGAATCAACCCAATAATTATATTGCACAAATCAACTTATGTTTGTGTTCTTAAAAGTTGGTTTTATTACTCTGTATTTTCTGCACGCTTGTGCTGTTCATCTCTTTGCTCTTCTTTCCACGTTCTTGTGCTTGTTTTTCCTAAATGTTGCTGTTCGAGTTTCATGTAAATTAAGCGTCACCATTGGCCCACTAGTTGTAGATTGACAGCTCCTCTACCCAATCAATCAAAGGGGAGTAGACGTCACTTCACTGCGACTCGTGGCTATTCCTTACCGATGCTCACTCGTACAGATGAAGATAAGAGTTTCATTTGAAACTTTACAATGACTTTCAAGCTGTATAGATATCTGAACTATGGACATGTACAAGTAAATTCCTTTTTCTGAGATGCATGTGATACTTATCATTTTAATGTGCACTCTTGTTATGATTATTAATTTTTATGTTCATAATATATGGCATTTGGTGTTAACAACACCCTGCAGCTTTGACATTGTTACATTTCTTTGAAAGTTAAAAGCTTCTAGGAGAAAATCACAATGTAACGCTATTCGTGGAAGGAAGGAGGAGGGAACCGGAAAACATTCAAAAGACTTTAATAAAATGAATAAACAAAACGAAAGTAAATCGCGGCCAGCCCCTCACGGACGACTGCCCGCACACACATAACAAAACATAAACAAAACTCAACGTAAAGTCCAGCCCTGGTCCTCTCTTGTCCTTGCCTGATGTCTCCCCTCCTTGTATGTCTCCGAGCTCCCTCATGAGAGGACTTTGAGACCGGTGTGCCTCGCTACAGGTGCTCATTAACAATCACGCACCAGTCTCCAATCGCTCCTCCCATGTCGCTCGTTTGTCCACCTCGCCACACACAACTTTTCATTTTCCGTCGGTCTTAGTACACGATGTAACTACAGAAGAGTACGGCTGGGCACCGATCGTCGATACTTTTATGGTATCGAACGAAAAACTTTGATACTATGAGTATCGAAAAATGATTTATCTTTCGGTGCCAAATTTTGGTTCCAAAAGCCAATCGGCTGTGTCTGTGTGAGCCTGTAGCATACTTGCATGTAGTGTTTCCCCTATGTATTCACAGCGGCACAGCAAAATCTTCACATGATAAGTAATATCACGACATTCACTTACACACTGAAAAAGCACAACAGCCAACGTCATCTTGAAATAGTTTTCTGAAAGTATTGACTAAATTAAGAGCATGAAATCCTCCGTTAGCCTGAGAGAGAGATCGATCACGAGGAGCTAGAGCGCGACAGTCAGTTTAATGAGTGACGGTGGGCTGTGATATTAATCTTATTTTCGCTTCCAAGGATTATACAGTATATATATATATATATATACAGTATTGTTCAAAATAATAGCAGTACAATGTGACTAACCAGAATAATCAAGGTTTTTAGTATATTTTTTATTGCTACGTGGCAAACAAGTTACCAGTAGGTTCAGTAGATTCTCAGAAAACAAACAAGACCCAGCATTCATGATATGCACGCTCTTAAGGCTGTGCAATTGGGGTATTAGTTGAAAGGGTGTGTTCAAAAATAGCAGTGTCTACCTTTGACTGTACAAACTCAAAACTATTTTGTACAAACATTTTTTTTTTTCTGGGATTTAGCAATCCTGTGAATCACTAAACTAATATTTAGTTGTATGACCACAGTTTTTTAAAACTGCTTGACATCTGTGTGGCATGGAGTCAACCAACTTGTGGCACCTCTCAGCTGTTATTCCACTCCATGATTCTTTAACAACATTCCACAATTCATTCGCATTTCTTGGTTTTGCTTCAGAAACAGCATTTTTGATATCACCCCACAAGTTCTCAATTGGATTAAGGTCTGGAGATTGGGCTGGCCACTCCATAACATTAATTTTGTTGGTTTGGAACCAAGACTTTGCCCGTTTACTAGTGTGTTTTGGGTCATTGTCTTGTTGAAACAACCATTTCAAGGGCATGTCCTCTTCAGCATAGGGCAACATGACCTCTTCAAGTATTTTAACATATGCAAACTGATCCATGATCCCTGGTATGCGATAAATAGGCCCAACACCATAGTAGGAGAAACATGCCCAATCATGATGCTTGCACCTCCATGCTTCACTGTCTTCACTGTGTACTGTGGCTTGAATTCAGAGTTTGGGGGTCGTCTCACAAACTGCCTGTGGCCATTGGACCCAAAAAGAATAATTTTACTCTCATCAGTCCACAAAATGTTCTTCTCTTTAGGCCAGTTGATGTGTTCTTTGGCAAATTGTAACCTCTTCTGCACATGCCTTTTTTTTTTACAGAGGGACTTGGGGATTCTTGAAAATAGATTAGCTTCACACAGACGTCTTCTAACTGTCACAGTACTTACAGGTAACTCCATACTGTCTTTGGTCATCCTGGAGGTGATCATTGGCTGAGCCTTTGCCATTCTGGTTATTCTTCTATCCATTTTGATGGTTGTCTTCCGTTTTCTTCCACGTCTCTCTGGTTTTGCTCTCCATTTAAAGGCATTGGAGATCATTTTAGCTGAACAACCTATCATTTTTTGCACCTCTTTATAGGTTTTCCCCTCTCCAATCAACTTTTTAATCAAAGTACGCTGTTCTTCTGAACAATGTCTTGAACGACCCATTTTCCTCAGCTTTCAAATGCATGTTCAACAAGTGTTGGCTTCATCCTTAAATAGGGGCCACCTGATTCACACCTGTTTCTTCACAAAATTGATGACCTCAGTGATTGAATGCCACACTGCTATTTTTTTTAACACACCCCTTTCAACTAATTCAACTAATTGCCCAATTGCACAGCCTTAAGAGCGTGCATATCATGAATGCTGGGTCTCATTTGTTTTCTGAGAATCTACTGAACCTACTGGTAACTTGTTTGCCACGTAGCAATAAAAAATATACTAAAAACCTTGATTATTCTGGTTAGTCACATTGTAATGCTATTATTTTGAACAATACTGTATATATGTATATGTATATATTAGGGCCGGGACTTTAACGCGTTAATTAAGATTAATTAATTGCGTGAATTTAACGCGTTAATTAAGATTAATTACGCAAAAAATAGATAACAATTTTAACTTATTTTTGCACCGCGGAACGTTTTTTAATGAATGAGTTATCGACGGACCGATTATACTGGAACACCAACTAGCGTTCTTGACTTCTGAACACAACAAACCACAGTGAACATGAACGAAGAAGCTGGCGAGACTGCTTTGCTTGGCCCCGTGGATGGGGAATTTTGTTTTAAAAAACGAAAGGATGGAAGCGTCGACAAGAGCATGTTTGTGTGGAAGCTATGCAACAAGGAATTTGCGTATCGAGCCTCAAATATCACCTCAACGCAAAACGCTGGACATAAATAAATAAACACAATTTTGTTGATTAAGCTTATGTATTCAGTCATTATTCAATTGTATACTAAAAATCCATGTGAAAAAAATTACTTCTCACTGTTCTCAGGTCAAATATTTATATGCAATTAAAATGCGATTAATTTCGATTAATTAATTACAAAGCCTCTAATTAATTAGATTAATTTTTTTAATCGAGTCCCGGCCCTAGTATATATATATATATTTCACAAAAAACCCTTATGAGTAAAATTACACCATGGACCGAGGCGTCGCCCGGCATGGCGCAGCCGGGGCCCCACCCTGGAGCCAGGCCTGGGGTTGGGGCTCGTATGTGAGCACCTGGTGGCCGGGCCTCCCCCCATGGGGCTCGGCCGGGCTTAGCCCATAGAAATGACGTAGGGCCGCCCTCCTGTGGGCTCACCACCTGCAGGAGGGAGCGTAAGGGGCCGGTACATAGTGGATTGGGCGACAGTCGAAGGCGAGGCCCCCGACAACCCGATCTCTGGACACGGAATCTGGCTTTAGGGACGTGGAATGTCACCTCGTTGGCGGGGAAGGAGCCGGAGTTTGTGCGGGAGGTCGAGAGGCACCGACTAGAGATAGTCGGGCTCACCTCCACGCACAGCTTGGGCTCTGGAACCACACTTCTTGAGAGAGGCTGGACTCTCTTCCACTCTGGAGTTGCCCATGGTGAGAGGCGGAGAGCTGGAGTGGGTTTGCTTATAGCCCCCCTGCTTCAGATTTCACCCCGGTGAACGAGAGGGTCGCTTCCCTGCGCCTTCGAGTCAGGGATAGGTCTCTCACTGTCGTGTGTGCCTACGGGCCGAACGGCAGTGCGGAGTACTCGGCCCTCTTGGAGTCTCTGGGAGGGGTGCTGGAAAGTGCTCCGACTGGAGACTCCATCGTTCTACTGGGGGACTTCAATGCCCACGTGGGCAGTGACAGTGACACCTGGAGGGGCGTGATTGGGAGGAACGGCCCCCCTGATCTGAACCCGAGTGGTGTTCTGTTATTGGTTTTCTGTGCTAGCCACGGTTTGTCCATAACGAACACCATGTTCAAGCAAAAGGGTGTCCATCAGTGCACGTGGCACCAGGACACCCTAGACCGGAGGTCGATGATCGACTTTGTGGTCGTGTCATCAGACCTTCGGCCATATGTCTTGGACACTCGGGTGAAGAGAGGGGCGGAACTGTCAACTGATCACCACCTGGTGGTGAGTTGGATCCGATGGAGGGGGAGGAGGCTGGACAGACTCGGCAAACCCAAACGTACTGTGAGGGTCTGTTGGGAATGTTTGGCTGAGCCCCTTGTCAGAGAGATCTTCAACTCCCACCTCCAGCAGAACTTCGACCGGATCCCGAGGGAGTCTGGAGATATTGAGTCCGAGTGGACCATGTTCTCCACCTCCATTGTCGATGCGGCTGTTCGGAGCTGTGGCCGTAAGGTCTCCGGTGCCTGTCGAGGCGGCAATCCCCGAACCCGGTGGTGGGCACCGGAAGTAAGGGATGACGTCAAGCTGAAGAAGGAGTCCTATCGGGCCTGGCTGGCTTGTGGGACTCCTGAGGCAGCTGATGGGTACCGGCAGGCCAAGCGGACTGCAGCCCGGGTAGTCGTGGAGGCAAAAAATCGGGCCTGGGAGGAGTTCGGTGAGGCCATGGAGAAAGACTATCGGTTGGCCTCGAAGAGATTCTGGCAAACCGTTTGACGCCTCAGGAAGGGGAAGCAGTGCCCTACCAACACTGTTTACAGTGGAGATGGGCACCTGTTGACCTCAACTGGGGATATCGTCGGGCGGTGGAAGGAATACTTTGAGGATGTTCTCAATCCCACCGACATGTCTTCAATTGAGGAAGCAGTGGCTGGGAACTCGGAGGTGGACTCGCCCATAACCCGGGCTGAAGTCATCGAGGTGGTTAAAAAGCTCCTCGGTGGTAAGGCACCGGGGGTGGATGAGATCCGCCCTGACTACCTCAAGTCTCTGGATGTTGTGGGGCTGTCTTGGCTGACACGCCTCTGCAACATCGCATGGCGGTTGGGGACAGTACCTCTGGACTGGCAGACCAGGGTGGTAGTCCCTCTTTTAAAGAACGGGGACCGGAGAGTGTGTTCCAACTATAGGGGCATCACACTTCTCAGCCTCCCCGGGAAAGTCTATGCCAGGGTACTGGAGAGGAGAATTCGGCCGATAGTGGAACCTCGGATTCAGGAGGAACAGTGTGGTTTTCGTCCCGGTCGTGGAACACTGGACCAGCTCTATACCCTTTTCAGGGTGCTGGAGGGTTCATGGGAGTTTGCCCAACCAGTCCACATGTGTTTTTTGGATTTGGAGAAGGCATTCAACCGTGTTCCTCGTGGCATCCTGTGGAGGGTGCTCTGGGAGTATGGGGTCGGCGGCCCCCTGCTTAGGGCTGTTCGTTCCCTGTATGACCGGAGCAAGAGCTTGGTTCGCATTGCTGGCAGTAAGTCAGACCTGTTCCTGATGCATGTTGGACTCTGGCAGGAATTTTTATGGACAGAATTTCTAGACGCAGCCAAGGGCCGGAGACTGTCCGGTTTGGGGACCATACGATTTCGTCGTTGCTTTTTGCAGATGATGTTGTCGTGTTGGCCTCCTCAAACCAGGACCTTCAGCGTGCACTGGGGCGGTTTGCTGACGAGTGTGAAGCGGCTGGGATGAGAATCAGCACCTCCAAGTCCGAGGCCATGGTTCTCAGTCGGAAAAGGGTGAATTGCCTACTTCAGGTTGGTGGAGAGTTCCTGCCTCAAGTGGAGGAGTTCAGGTATCTTGTGATCTTGTTCACGAGTGAGGGAAGGATGGAACGAGAGATCGACAGGCGGATCGGTGCAGCTTCTGCAGTAATGCAGTCGATGTACCGGTCTGTCGTGGTAAAGAAGGAGCTGAGCTGTAAGGCAAACCTCTCGATTTACCGGTCGATCTACGTTCCAACTCTCACCTATGGTCATGAGCTGTGGGTCATGACCGAAAGAACAAGATCCCGGATACAGGCGGCCGAAATGAGCTTTCTCCGTAGGGTGGCTGGGGGCTCCCTTAGAGATAGGGTGAGAAACTCGGTCACTCTGGAGGAGCTCAGAGTAGAGCCGTTGCTCCTCCACATCGAGAGGAGCCAGCTGAGGTGGCTAGGGCATCTATTTCAGTTGCCTCCTGGACGCCTTCCCAGGGAGGTGTTCCAGGCCCGTCCCACCGGGAGGAGGCCCCGGGGAAGACCTAGGACACGCTGGAGGGATTATGTCTTCCGGCTGGCCTAGGAACGCCTCGGGGTTCTCCCGGAAGAGCTGGAGGAAGTGGCTAGGGAGAGGGAAGTCTGGGCGTCTCTGCTTAGAACGTTGCCCCCGTGATAAGCGGAAGATAATGGATGGATGGATGGATGGATTATACAGTACAAAGAAGATATGAGGTAAAACTATTATAAACTATATCCGCGTTCGGTCTAGCACGAATTCCTTCCCTTCTCAGCGCGCGCTGTCATTTCTCCCTAAACATAAGCTTAACGTCAGAGTCAGCACAATGTGTGATTGTTGTCAAGTGCAGTCTTCACTTTAGCTAAATTGCAGGACGTGTTTGAAAAAATTAAAAGCACTATAATCCGCCACGCAATAGACCCTGTTTCCAAGTTCAGTGCGGGCGTGTGTGTGCACGCTGCGAAACGGACCGATTTGCACATTATGCTTCGAAAGCCTATGCACGACTAAACCATCAAATACACATCAAATAGCTTGTATGTCTAAATGGCCGGCTTGGAGTGTGTTCACTTAAACACAGTTTATCTTAAATGGGCGTAAATAGGTTGGAGAAATCAATGGGAGAATGATTTTATTAATTCAATTCAATTCAATTCAAATTTATTTGTATAGCGCTTTTCACAATACACATTGTTTCAAAGCAGCTTTACAGAAAGTGCATTTTATAAATGTACATTGAAAAATGTTAGAAAAAGTTAATCAATCATGTATTATTTTAGGCCGCTATAACAGCGCTGGTGTTGAGTCGTCTCATCACAGGCGTCGAGTCGTCGCATCACAGGTGTTGGGGCATCTGAAGTCTCCATGAGAGGCTGGATACAAACTGGAGCTGACCAACTATTTACCTCGGGACTAGTGTCCCGAGATAATAACAGAAAAGCAGATGGGAAATAATTAGCATAGCTGCTGTTCAGAATATTAATTCTTTTGATCCGATTTAACTGTAGTATAAAAGGTAATTATAATGTGAATGCTTGGCTAAAGAGATGCGTCTTTAATCTAGTTTTAAACTGGGACAGCGAGTCTGAACCTCGAACAATATCAGGAAGACTATTCCAGAGTTTAGGAGCTAAATGTGAAAATGCCCTCCCTCCTTTAGTGGACTTAGATATCCTAGGAATGACCAGAAGCCTCGAGTTTAGTGATCTTAAAGAGCGATGGATTGTAGGGCGATAGAAGATCCGTTAAATACACTGGAGCTAAACCATTTAGGGCTTTATAGGTCAGTAGCAATACTTTGTAATTGATACGGAACTTAATAGGTAACCAGTGTAGAGATGATAAAATTGGTGTTATATGATCATATTTTCTTGACCTAGTAAGAACTCTAGCAGCTGCGTTTTGGACTAACTGTAGCTTGTTTATTGAGGATGCAGGACAACCAGCTAATAAAGCATTACAGTAATCTAGTCTCGAGGTCATGAATGCATGAACTAACTTTTCTGCATCAGAAATAGATAGCATGTTACGTAGCTTAGCAATGTTTCTAAGGTGGAAAAATGCTGTTCTTGTAACATATGAAATATGATTTTGAAAGACAAGTTGCGGTCTAATATAACACCCAGGTCTTTTACTGTAGTGGATAAAGTGACAGGACGTCCTTCCAAGTTAAAGTTGTATTGTGAGAGGTTTTGTGGGCAGTTTTTGGACCAATAAGTAATACCTCTGTTTTATCTGAATTTAATAGCAGAAAATTACACGTCATCCAGTATTTAATATCTTCAACACACGCTGTCAGTTTAGATAATTTAGCGTTTTCATCTGGTCGTGATGAAATATATAATTGAGTGTCATCAGCATAACAGTGGAAATTAATTCCATGTTTTCTTATAATATTACCTAGTGGCAGCATATATATTGAGAATAGCAGAGGGCCTAACACAGATCCTTGCGGCACCCCATAGTCTACTGACGTTATCTTTGATTTTTCCCCATTTAGACAGACAAAATGGTAGCGGTCTGATAAGTACGATCTAAACCAGTTTAATGCATGTCCCTGAACACCAGTGTAATTTTGAAGTCGATCTAAGAGTATTTTATGATCTATAGTATCGAACGCAGCACTAAGATCGAGTAGAACTAGTATTGAGATACAGCCTTGGTCAGAAGCTAGAAGTAAATCATTTGTGATTTTAACGAGCGCAGTTTCTGTGCTATGGTGTGGTCTGAATGGATTGAAATTTTTCATAGATATCATTTTCTTGCAAGAAAGAGCACAATTGAGCAGACACAACTTTTTCTAGTATTTTAGACATAAATGGAAGATTTGAAATGGGTCTGTAATTTGCTAGGTTATTATGATCTAATTGTGGCTTCTTAATGAGAGGTTTTATGACTGCCAACTTGAATATTCTTGGAACATGACCTAAAGATAAAGACGAGTTAATAATATTGAGAAGAGGCTCTTCCACTACAGGTAACAGCTCTTTCAGTAGTTTAGTGGGTATAGGATCTAATAAACATGTTGTTGGTTTAGATGCAATGATAAGTTTATTTAGCTCTTCCTGTCCTATAGTTGTAAAGCGGTGTAGTAGTTCTTGAGGGGCGATAATTGAGGTTGAATCATAAGACATCATTAAAGGTTGTACATTTACAATTCTGTTTCTGATGCTTTCTATTTTCTCAGTGAAGAAATTCATAAAATCGTTACTACTAAACTGTAACGGAATATTTTGCTCAGGCGATGCTTGTTTATTTGTTAATCTAGCCACGGTGTTAAATAAAAACCTTGGATTATTTTGGTTATTTTCTATTAGTTTGCGGAGATGCTCAGCCCTGGCTGCTTTTAGGGCCTTTTTATAACGTGACGTACTATCTTTCCACGCGATTCTAAAGACCTCTAAATTAGTTTGTTTCCATTTTCGCTCTAAGTTACGAGTTTCTCTCTTGATAACATGTGTAGCACTGTTGTACCATGGTGCTTTAGTTTTCTCTCTAACCTTTTTTAATCTAATTGGTGCAACATTTTCTAATGTACTAGAGAAAATGGTGCTCATACTGCTAGTCATTTCCTCTAGTTCATCTGTTTGTTTGGGTTCACTGAGCAGCTGAGACAGATCAGGTAAGCTATTTGAGAATCTATCTATAGTGGTTGGAAGGATCGTTCTGCCTGGTCGATAACGTGGCGCAACATGACAGATTTCAGCAGTACGCAGTATACAAGTTACCATGTAATGGTCAGTGACATCATCACTTTGTTGTATAATATCTATATCGGTTGGGTTGGTTCCATGTGATATAATTAAATCTAGTGTGTGATTAAGACGATGAGTCGGACCAGTGACGTTTTGCTTGACCCCAAAGGAGTTTAATAGATCTGTAAACGCAGCCCCTAACGCATCATTTGTGTTATCTACGTGTATGTTAAAATCTCCAACAATTAATGCTTTATCGACATTGACCAATAGATCTGAGAGAAAGTCTGCAAACTCTTTTAGGAAATCAGCATAGGGCCCTGGAGGTCTATATACAGTAGCCAAGGCTAGAGATAAAACAGTTTTCTTTCTTACATCTAAGAGCGTAACATTTAGCACTAGTACTTCAAACGAATTAAACCTGTGACCTGTTTTCTGAGTAACATTTAGAATATCTCTATAGATTATTGCAACACCGCCCGCCACGACCAATCAGACGGGCTCATGCTTATAACAGTATCCTGGTGGAGTAGACTCATTTAGACCGAAATAATCATTTGGCTTAAGCCAGGTTTCAGTAAGGCAAAGTACATCGAAACTATTATCTGTGACCATTTCATTTACAATAACCGCCTTAGGTGTGAGCGATCTAATGTTTAGAAGACCTAGTTTTAGAAATTGTTTTTGTTTACTAATATTGAGATTTTCTGGTTTAATCACAATTAGATTTTTCCTAGATCTTACAGTAGATTTAAAGTTTGACCTCACTAAACGAGGAATAGACACAGTTTCTATATAATGTTCTACATTGGTACTTATGTCAATTAAGTTAGGACAGCAAAGACTGTGATTTGAACTTTGACTTACTAGTCATATGGTGGTGTGTAACGCCCTGGAGATGTTGTCCGACAGTCTCCAGGGCGTTACACACCACCATATGACTAGTAGAGCTGCATTCGGTCTTAAAGGGGCAGCGTCTAATAAACCTGCTAACGATTAAGCCATTAATGTCAATCAAACAACAACAGGCAAAGAGAAAATTACTCACAGCTCTTGAATGAATAACTTTAGTTTTAAGCATTAATCTATCAATTTATACAGTGAAAACTATGCAGTGTTATTTTACATTTCATTACTTTATTAGACTTAATTTGTTTTGTTTTTTTGTTTTTTTAAGATTCTTTTAATTAATAAAAGTTAAAAAGAACATGCAATAATAGTGTCTGCTGGTGCACCCCTATCCAAAAAGAACAAACAGTTTTATTAATAATGTTACCCTGAGTGAGAAGTGGTATTAGAATTTGTTTTAATTAAGGTGAAAAATAAAAGTTTTGTGATTAATTAATTTTTTTTTTGATGTTGAAATGGATTTTAAAACATACGGTATAGAAAAAAGTATCGTTAGGAAACGGTATCTTAACTGAGGTATCGAAATTGGCATCGGATCAAAAGATTTTGAACAATACCCAGCCCTACAGAAGAGTCAAGTTTTAAATAGGTAAAAAAACGTCTTTGGTCATTTTTGAAACAGATGATAATGGTTTAATCCAATTCAATTATGTATGCTAAGCCATGCTAAAAGTGCTACCGACCCGGAGATAGCCGAAAACGTTAAAACTCAACTGTTTAACTCCATGGGAGTTGGAAAATTAGCCTATTGTTTGCACTTAATATCTATGACCAGTTTGTGGGAAGGAGGTCAACAGAAGCTCATGTGCAGTTCTTAGCTCTGAAGAGACAATCATACAGGACATAAGCCAGTCAGTTGAGTTTGTGCAAAACCTTACAGTGCTTGTTGTCTTTTACTGCATATGATAATTCATACTCAGAAAGTAGAACTGAAATGACATTCATTACAACATTATGAGTTAAAACATTTCAAATGCACCTGCAAACACTTTTAGCCATCTGTTTCATCATTGAGGATTTCTTAAAAATTTGACAAGCCTGCGACGATGGGAGACCGGAGCATAAGCACGTAAATATGTAGCCTATGGTTAAATATTTAATTGTTACGTTACAACTAGTTAAAAGTTTATTTCTTATGTTAAATGTAACTGTTACAATGTATTTTAAACATTTATTTATTTACGTCCAAGTCTTTATAAGTAGGCCTAATTATTTTTATTCAACTCGGATCATCTCAGATGCATTGTAGCCTATTTTTTCTGACATGCCAGCCGTCGACCGATTCAGCCCCGCCAACCTGCGGACAGTGGAAATATTCACTCATCCCAGAAGATGATGTCCCGCTGGCACAGGCCTTACCAGGGTCTCTATTGCGCATTATTCCCTTTTGTTATCCCAAGTGTCTCTCTTTCTGTAAGGAAAATTTAAAAGAGAGATTCTGGAAACAAAATCTAAATTTTGCTGGATTGGTCGGGTCGAGAATAAATAATTTATAGTGGGTGAGCACAGAGTGAATTTTAAGCGCGTGCGGGATGGTGCGGTGCGGAATAGATCCTATAGCGGGAGCGGGACAAAAAAATGTGACCTTTAGAGGTGCAGCCTTCACTTTGGTACAGCCTTCGTCGCGTGGCTGTGACGCATTCGCACTTCAAATGTGGCCTTCAGAGGTGCAGCCTTCACATTGGGACCGCCTTCGTAGTGCTGCTATGATGCATTCGCACTTCAAATGCGGCCTTCGAAGTGCGCACCCTTCTCTTTGGGACAAGCTAGAATGTACAAAAATGAGCCGCAACCAGATAATTAACATCCTTTCTTCTAATCGAACTCTTATGTTCACTAATTCTTTGTTTTAATTGACGTTTTTCCAACAGAACCCTGCCCACACGGACAATGGATCAGATATACAACATGCGTAGAAGCACACGTAATCACATAATTAATTCTATATTTTTACCAGTTCTTGGATATGTTTTCATTGTATTGTTGCACTGAGCACAATTACCACACCGATAATTTCCCTTCTGTATTGGGCTGAGTAATCTCTGAGACGGGATCGTAGTCTTTTAAATTCCTAGCCCTAATTCCTAACTTTTATATTTTTGTTTTGAACCGTTGTTTTGTTACCAAAGCTTCAGTAGGTAATGGCACTTGCGTCTATCTGCCGCGAATGTACTGCAAATGCTCTAAAGAATGCTGACGACGAGCAGAAATGAGATTTACAGCTCTCTGCTTACAGTACGTCAGTCACGCTCATCAGGACTCGAGAACGGTTCGCGTGTGCGCACCCGAGTTTGGAAGCCAGCGTTCACGCTTGATGTCGTAATTTCACAGTAGGCTTACACGCAGGTTCGAAGACTCGTTCTCGCTCCCTACAGTGCAATTCGGCTAGGTAGCTATACATTCGCGCTAAAATATCACGGTGAAAGTCATCATAGCGTGCATAGTATAGACCCAGCTCCCAACCCGACTTTGAGAATAGATTAACGGCAATATTTTTTTTATCGCCCGATAAGAGTCTCACGTTAACGCAGCACGTTAACGCCGATAACGGCCCACAACTCATAAATATATTAAAGTTATTCAGTCAAGCATGGGTAATTTTCTATTTTCTTTAGTTGTTTGATGAACATTAAATCACACAGAATATTATGCCCGGCCCTTTAAGAGCTGCATGAACCAAATTCATTGTAACACGATTTCTCATTCAACTCTGTGGACATTTGCCAAAGACATACCCGATTGTGTTTACCTAAATACAGGACGTGCATTCTTACATATTTTCATTCAAACCCAATAATCCGTGAAAATGACGTCGCAATCTGATCAAAGTGAAAGGCGTGTGTGCGTGCATCAGGTCAGAGTCCTCACTTTTCTAATGCAAGCGTTTCTGTTGTTTAGTGTATGGTGGAAGCAGGACTCACGCACACTTTTTCACTCCTGCTGTCAGACATCCACACAAATTAAGAAACACTGCTCTTATTAGAGAGTGCTGTCATTTTTAAAGTACCGGTACTAATAAAATTTCATATTGTACCCAACTAACCACAGAAGAAACTGAGCAGAGAGAAATAAAGACACACATGTTATTCTGCACAACAGATTGATTCATTGCTAAATATGAAAGAAAACCATCATCTGATCTCGTCCTGCAGTGAACAGAGACTCATAATAGCACAGAAACACAATCAAACAGAGCTAAACGACACTAAAAGAGTGTGATGTGAGAGAACACAAGAGATGACTTTAAAACATCAGGATTTATTCATTATTTAATGTGTCGCAATCATTTCTGTCCTTTCCTCTCCGTGAGTTTGGACCATTTCAGGAATTCAATTAAAAGTGCAATAAAGTTAATAAATGAAAACTGTGAAAGAGTTGACAGTGTTTTTACAGTATGCTTTTCATTTCTCTGATTCCTTCAGGTTTATGTCACATTGCATTGATGTGGAAAAATCATCTGATAAATTACTAAATGTGATTATAAACATGATCGGATGATGACAAACTTATTTCATATCACACAGATGTGATCAAACAAAGCCCTCTTTATGATTTATGATCAGGAGCTCTTCAGAAAGAGAAACGAAAGACAAAACTGAACAAATGAAGGCAAGGATGAACAGATGAAGAGATTGAATGAACGAGCCAAAGAAAAACGAATGAAAGAAAGAATAAAAGAACAAACTGAAGAGAAGAGAGAAACACAATGACCCTTTCATGTGTTGCGGTCACTACAGTGGACGGCTGTTCATAAAGCGTGTTCTTGCATTGCATGGGTTTTGATGGACCCTCGTGCATCATCCTACACATTTACACCGAGAGGAAAGCCTCTTATATCCATGTTTCTTACATCCATATCATATCCATGTTTCCCTCCAATGGCCAGTCAGAAATGCCAAGCTGCTCCAGAATATCCGTCCATCCCTTCTATCCTAGGAGACTCTTGCCGGTAGAAATGTTGCAGCATCAGCGATATCTAATGAGTCACATCACAGTTCCAGTTCCCAAGTCTTGATTTTAGATTGGGAGAAAGTTGGGATCAATCATCTGTCCACTATAGCTATAGTTCAGCTGCAGTTCATCATCTCACTGTGACTGTTGTTTATGAAGACGCTTCATCTGAAGTCACTTTGACTGTAAATAAATGTATTTGTGTTATTAGAATGTGATCTGCATGAACATCAGACAGTAATCTGATTATGGGATGCATGTTGCTTGTAAAGCTCATTTCAGACGAGACTGGAAACCCCTGATGGCCAGGTCTTCTCAGAGGAGAGCTGTGGGAGAAATGTGTCCATGTTGAGCATGATCAGAATGGTCAGCTGATGAGGGTCAATGGACATACTCTGGCCCACTGGAGGAGCGTCTGAGTTGGGTTTCCACCGCTGACCGGCTGAAGAGCCGTCCTCATGTTCTGAGATCAGAGATACGCTCAACTTCTGTGAACTTCAACTGTGTCGATTAATCTGGATTTGTGTTTGTATTTTAGAGTTTTCACGTGATTTCATACAATTGCTTTTTTTACTTTGTACACACAATATTGCTGTGTTATTATGGGATTATGTTTAATACCTCATCTCTTCAGTTTAATCCATAAACTCTAGTGGTCATCTGAAAATTTGTAAAATAATTACTTTTCAAATCTTGTTTTTAAGCCCTAAGAGCAATAAAACACATCTGACGGATGTTATCATAATTCATGCACAAAGGATTAAATTAACCAAAGATTAGGCAATAAAACATAATAAATTACACAGATAAAAACAAACTGAAAAAGAGCAGAATAAATCTGACAATAGTCAAATAAAAAACAGGAAAAAGTACAAAAGACCGAAAGAATGAACAAACTGAGGAATAAATAAAACAAGCACAAAAGAAAATATTAAAACAAACAAGAACAAAATAATTATTAAAATACAAAAACAAACAAAGCGACGCGAGTGCTCGCGCAAAAAAAACAACTAATTTACCACTTTATTCACAAAATATGAATCTCCAACGCGTCAACGTCTGCTCTCGCGCATGCGCAGTGGTGTGTGTTTACTCTCGTCACAAATGCAAAGTGAAAGTAAGCTGGAGCTCACCTGTCGACTGCCGCCATTTTAAGCAGGTAAAACACGAATACGGTACAGGAAAACAGAGCTTTAAAGTGTTTAATAGAAGCGTTTGTCAGAGTTTAATCAGGAATGTCCGTGTGTGTTTCTGATGTTAAAGCTGGAGGATTGGAGAAGCTGTATCTTGTGAAAGTTTGATCGAGGTGAGTGTTCATGTGTGTGACTTCCTCATATTAATATCAATCTCTGGAGGACATTTTGAGGGATTGTTTGATATGAAATCTTTAATGAAGGGTTTCTTTTGTGTTTGGTGATGTGTGTGTGATTCTTCAGAGGTTTAACAGCAGATGTGTAAGTTTCAAGTTTGGTTTATTTAGCACATTTAAACACAGCAAACATGGCTGACCAAAGTGCTGAACAATACACAAGTTAAAGAAACAAGGAAATAGCCCAACATTTATGACATCAAATCACAGTGAATTAAAAGCTATAGAAAGAGAGTAGGTTTTAAGAGAAGATTTAAAAGTGTTTTCAGACTGAGCCGATCTGATATAATCCGGAAGGCTCTTCCATAGCCTCTGTGTTTTAATCGAGATCTGGGGACAGATAAAAGTCTCTTATCCCCAGACCTCAGATTTCCTGTGGGATTGTGTGGACAGAGTAGCTCAGACAAACGGTTCCAGGCAGTACCGTCGCAAGGGCCTCGCCCAAAGTAGTGACTGCTGACTTGATGTGAAAAGCTAGTTAAAGTCTATGTCCTTTCAAACACTATAAAAGTTAAACGACATAGGCTAGGTAAAATGTGCACCGTGCTGCTGTATTATTCTGCTTGTTATAATGTTATTATGCAGTAGGCTTACTTACTAACTTACTATATTTGTATCTTTGCGCGAGACTGCGCATGTATGACTGTTTGGGTGCTGGAAGCGGTCAAAATGGATTTAACGACTCTGTAATAAAGGCGTTTCATTTATACTTTTGGATTTAACACTATTTGCATAATATATTAATTATAAATTGTTATACATTATTTATTCATATTAATTAATGTTTATTCATGTTAATATCATACATCATTATCGTTACTTTATTTATCAAATTACAGAATGAGCAAACCTTTAAAGAAAAGATTAATTTTTAGTTTTTTTTAATATTGGTCATGGTATAAGTCATTGTATAAATGATGTATAAAAATGTAAACATTAAAATAACATTAAAATAAATAAATAAAAAGTAACAATAGTTATGTATGATATTAACATGAATATTAATATTAAATAATAGTAATACATAATATATACCAATGTGTATATATATATATATATATATATATATATATATATATATATATATATATATATATATATATATATATATATATACATACATTAAAATAAAAATAATACAATAATAAAGGATGTATAATAATTAATATATACCATATGCAAACATTAAAATAAAAAATAACATTAATAATGTATGATAATTAACACAAATATTAGCATTAATTTATTGAATAAATAATGTATAATTATTAATATTATATATACATTAAAATAAATAATTCATAAAACGAATAGTAATAAATAATGTATAATTAATATATTATATATATTAAAACAAACAAATTATAAATAATGTAATAAAATTAATAAATTATGTATAATAATTAATGTAAAGCATATAAAACATTAAAATAAAAAGTTATTAAAAATAAATTATGTATAATAATTAATGTATAGCCTATGCAAACATTACAATTAAAATAAGTCATGTTTATTTAAATAAAAAAAATTACATTTTATTATTTGTGTCCTAATAAGATGGAAAATTGCGAGATGTATATATATATATATATATATATATATATTTTTATAATGTTTATGGTCTTAAAAACAAGTAGGGTAAAATGCAAAGTATAAGTGAAACGCCTTTATTTCAGAGTCGTTAAATCCCTTCCAGCCGTGCTGAAGAAACACGATTAGGCCGCATACAAAAGAAAGTGCGGCTGGCTTGACCGTGTATTTTCAAAGCACGACTGGCTTGACCGGTCATATATGTCACTCAGCGCGGCACCGCACGTCAGGCTCGTAGAGAGAGCTTTATTCAGGACATTTAAATTCTGATTTTAGCTGCCTCTGAAACTATAGATATGTAATGATACACAGACAGTAGATGCAAATGCAAAAAACGCTCTTTATTATATGGCAAGGCCAAAAAGTCACACAGGGTCAGACGGTCACAAGACGATGACGACGAACGCAGGGACCTCGGTGGACAGCGTGGTGAAGGTGATCCAATCCCGTGAAAATCCAGTGGAGTGCTCTAAACCCGGTGCTGAGTGGAACAACCAGACGACAGCACACAACGTAGAACGGCGACTCCAGGAACCAGAAACAACGGGGAACAGCAGGAACACACTCACACAGGAACCACAACGATCTGACAACATGAGACACTGACATATAAAGACACACACTGATGACAACCAGCTGCTGATCAGTAACCACGCCCACAGACAGAACACAAGACGAGAGAGACAGCGGATTGATGAACCGTGACAAGATATTAGACTACCTAAGACGTTCAAGTAAATAGGCTACACTAGAAATCTACACTCAAAAACGGAAGGAATAAATCATGTCTCCTACTCCATGTCTCCAGACATATGCGCATCTTATGTATAGCCTAGGCCTATCTTGTACATGCTGGTCACTTTTCATAATCAACATATATCATTAGACATGAGTGACTGAGCTTGAGTTCACAGTCACGTGATCCTTTCCTCACACACTCCAGATGTGTGCAGATAAATGATGAAGGATGTTTAATGTAATCATTTAATTTAGTGTGTGATGTTTGTTCATTCAGAGTCAGTGGAGGAGCTCAAACTCATCAGATTCTCCTGCAGCTTCATCATGGGTAATTCACAAGGATCCACAGATGGAGATCTTTCTTCACGACGCAGGTACTTTCAACACACACTGATCAATATTGTGTTGCATCACAGAAAACGATCACACACACACACACACACACACACACACACACACACACACACACGTTGTGTTTCCATGTTTTGTGGGGACATTCCATAGGCGTAATGCATTTTATACCGTACAAACCGTATTTTCTATCCCCCTACACTGCCCCTAAACCTACCCATCACAGGAGACATGCTTCATTTTACTTTCTCAAAAACACCACAAGGACAAGGATTTTGGATATTGCCATCTTTGTGGGGACATCACCGTAGGGATTACCAGTCCACACACACACACACACACACACACACACATACACACACACACACACACATAAAGAATGATCCCAGTAATCTAAAGGATTAAACTGAATCTGTTCTCAGTTCCAGTTCAGTCCAGCAGAAGAGCTCAAACCCAGAGTCCAGCTGTGTGTCTATGAAGAGTGACCGCTCTATGGATCGCCCACCAGTGTTTAAGAGTGGAGACACACGGCCTGATCTCAGGTATATCATCTCTATAACAGTTATGCTTACAGTATTTGATCTTTATGAAGTTGTTATTAATATACAGCAGTGTAATGAGTTCAGATCCTGTGCGTTTCAGTCTATTAATGATGATCATTGTGCTCTTGTGTAAAGCTCTATGTATTGTATTGTTAATACATTCACACACTGTAAAAGCTGTTGGTCTGTTACTCAGTTAATGACACAATTACATCAATATCAGTGTGTCTGATTCTTTACCCTCTTCATTCTGATTTAAGGGCAAATCTTCAATCCAGACCAGTTCAAAACAAAACTGTGTTCACGCCTGAGATTCAACCACAAGACTTTAATGAAAGCATGTGTCCTGGTTTCAGGTAAAATGTGGGACTTTTGATGGGGTTTAATTTTAGGAGCTGCGATGACATCACACATCACTCAAACACATGATTAATGATTGACACATTTCAGAAACCGTATGATGTTCTGTGTCCCATAATACAGCAAACAAATCATCCATTCTGTGATCTATGGCTATTTACTTCTCTAACTTGTGTAATAATGTGGTATTTTAATCTCACAGCCATGACTCTAAACCTGCTGAAGTCCTCGACACACTGAGATCAAATCTGAGGAAGAAGTTTGAGTGTTTGTGTGAGGGAATATCAAAGCAGGGAAACCCAACACTCCTGAATGAGATCTACACAGAGCTCTACATCACAGAGAGTGAAAGTGGAGAGATCAATAATGAGCATGAGGTGAGACAGATTGAGACACAGTCCAGGAGAGCAGAAACAGAGGACACAGCGATCAAATGCAGTGACATCTTTAGACCTTTACCTGGACAAGACAAACCCATCAGAACTGTGCTGACAAAGGAGTCGCTGGCATTGGAAAAACAGTCTCTGTGCAGAAGTTCATCCTGGACTGGGCTGAAGGAAACAGAATCAGGACGTCCAGCTCATATTTCCACTTCCTTTCAGAGAGCTCAACTTGATGAAGGACAAAACACTCAGTCTTTCAGATCTTCTTCATGTCTTTTTCCCTGAAACCAAAGAAATGGAAATATCCAGTGATCAGTATAAAGTGTCGTTCATCTTTGATGGTCTGGATGAGTGTCGTCTGTCTCTGGATTTTCAGAGCGATGTGAGGTTGTGTGATGTGACTGAATCAGCCTCAGTGGACGAGCTGCTGACGAACCTCTTTGCGGGGAATCTGCTTCCCTCGGCTCTCATCTGGATCACCTCCAGACCCGCAGCAGCTGATCTCGTCCCCTCTGAGTGTGTCCATCGAGTGACAGAGGTGCAGGCTTCAGTGACCCACAGAAGGAGGAATACTTCAGGAAGAGAATCAGTGATCCGAGTCTGGCCCACAGGATCATCTCACACCTGAAGTCATCAAGGAGCCTCTTTATTATGTGTCACATCCCAGTTTTCTGCTGGATCTCAGCCACTGTTCTGGAGAAGATGTTGAGTGGAGCAGAGACTGGAGAGATCCCCAAGACTCTCACTCAAATGTACACACACTTCCTGATCCTTCAGACCAGCATCAAACATGAGAAGGACTATGAGAAGAGAGTGAAAGATGAAGACATGATTGTCAAACTGGGGAAACTGGCGTATCGGCAGCTTGTGAAAGGACACCTGATCTTCTATGAGGAAGACCTGAGCGAGTGTGGCATTGATGTGGCAGAAGCATCAGTGTACTCAGGATTGTGCACTCAGATCTTCAGAGAGGAGTTGGGCTTGTATCAGGGGAAAGTCTTCTGCTTTGTTCATCTGAGCATTCAGGAACATCTAGCGGCTCTATATGTGCATCTCTCTTTTATAAACAAGAACATCAATGTGTTTGACCAGATCACCAAACCAACTAATGGAGACACCGCTTCACTGTCTGATCTCCATCAGAGAGCTGTGGATGAGGCTTTAGACAGTAAAAATGGGCATCTGGACCTTTTCCTTCGTTTCCTTCTGGGTCTGTCAGTGAAGTCTAATCAGAGTCTCTTACAAGAACTAAAGACACAGACAGGAAACAGCTCTCACAACAATGAGGAAACAGTCGACTATATTAAAGAGATGATCAGTGAGAATCCCTCTCCAGATAAATACATCAATCTGTTTCACTGTCTGAATGAACTGGGTGATCTTTCACTGGTGAACGAAGCTCAACCCCATATGAGCCGTGGAGGATTACGTGCTGTGAAACTCTCCTCATCTCAGTGGTCAGCTTTAGTTTTTGTGTTGTTGTCCTCAGAGAAGACGATGCAGTGGTTTGACCTGAACAGCTTCATTGGAGGCAGAAATGATGGGTAAGTAACACTGAGTTGAATCATTACAGTCTAAAACATTATGAACAAAGAGAAACACAGTGATCAGAGGTGTTTAAATCACGGGCACAGATTGATTTCTGGGATATTGTTCATAATTTGCGGGTGTTTCTCAAACGGAGGCTGTGTCCTAGTAAGGCTGCATATCTCGACTGCACGTCATCAAGCGCCTCTGAAGGCGTCTCAGTTTGAAGGATCCTTCGTTTCGCATCTTTAATTCAGCTCAATCCCCCACAATCCTTTGCACACATTCACATTCATGAAGAAGACCTGCTGGAGAACGGCACTGAGCTTATCTGAGTTCATCATGAAATGTAAGACACAAATAATGTTTTCAGAGATGAAGGCACACGTGTTATCTTTTGTTTTGATGTAAATGAATCAGTCGACACTAAACTGCCAATAATGTGAGCCACTGGAGACACAGACGGCTGTCATTCACTGCATTGCATTCATAGAACAGCCAGTTAATATAAAGATCTTTAATACAAAGTGTTTCCCAGAATGAAGTTTGAACAGTATTTTGGTGGCGTGACCGTGGTTTTTTTTTTTTAAGGGGATTTAATGTATTATTTACTTATGATATTAATTATTATTATTATTATTATCAGTAATAATTAACTCCGGGCTCGACATTAAGCCTGTTCACGTGTTTGTCATTCACATTAAAATAGTTTGTCCAGAATTTTTGTTAGTGTTGTAAATATAATTTATTCTGAAGCAATATTCTCTCCAGTGTTCAAGCAGCTTTGACATGTTTAAATCTGCATATCTGTGATATTTTTACCTTTTACAAAGGGCATTTTTTCCATAATCTTATTAATTAAATATATATGTTATGCTTCAGCTTTTATTTTAAATTCTTAAATTTGATCAGTAAAATAAATTAGAATAAGACACTATAGGGGTTACCAATCAAATTAAATCATTTACACAAAAAAATGACAACTACATTAAATGTTATGAGATTGTTTTAAATATTTAGAATATAGAAATAAGAAATGTTTAACCATGAAACTAAAGCACCAGTAGGTGGCGCAGGTGACTCTTAATGACCGAGTCATTGAGTCGCTCATTCAAACGATTCATTCAAGAATGAGGCTGTCGTTTATGAACAGGTCATTGAATCTTTGATTCAACCGATTCATTCAAACGCTGAATCGTTCAGTAACACACTGTTGCTGTGAGAAGCGTTACGGTTCTGCTGTGATCTTTGTTTGGATCTATTTTCGCTGCTGAAATAGAACAGAAACAGTCAATATTGCATCTGAAATGTAAGTGACTTAATGTTAATTAACTGTTTATTGAGCTGTCATATGAAATCAGTGTCATTTCCAATCGTGATTGTATTCAGGAAAACAGCACTCTTGATTGTGTGGTGTTGCTTAACTGTAGCTATCATATGTTATAAATATAAAAACTCCACAGTTTGTGATTTTAACCGTGTATGTTAACGGAGTTTCTCTGTGTGAGCGGCGCTCGTTTGTTGTGATTTCTCCTCGAGAGGCTGCACGAGCGTCAACAGCTCAACCTTGTTAACACCAGTTCATTATACATTACATTATATCATTATTATCCACTATCCATCGACACTTACACTAAATCAATGCACAATCATTCTTGCGGTTTGGTGATTCCATAGATATTTTTTGTTATTGCCGTTTTAATCAGGATACTTGTCCGGTCGGACACTTGCCCCTTCAAAAATCCACTTGTCCCGGACAAACGGACAAGCGTTAATGTCCAGCCCTGATTAACTTATTCTTTATGTTCAAACAGTGACACAGTAAACACAGGAGATGAAGTTCTTCAGAAGATACTGCCTGTGGTTACAGCAACTAGATCAGCTGTGTAAGTAACACTGAGAACAATCATCACTGTGTGTGTGTGTGTGTGTGTGTGTGTCTGTGACTGTGTGTGTGACTGTGTCTGACTGTGTGTGTGTGTGTGTGTGTGTGTGTGATTTTGTGTGTGTGCGTGTGTGCGTGTGTGTGTGTGTGTGTGTGTGTGTGTGTGTGTGTGTGATTTTGTGTGTGTGCGTGTGTGCGTGTGTGTGTGTGTCCATTACTGGCAGAAATGCTACAGCCGCTGTAATTTCTGGAACAAGAATATGTGGACATCAAACACGCAAACTCAAACTCAGAGTTGAAACTTTTATTGTGAAATGGCGATGAACAGTTCTCATTTTTCAGAGATATTGACGTATTCTCCTGTGTTGCTGTAGGTTTATAAATGATTTCCCTCACAGATCTGATGAGATTCCCAGATGAGCGTTATAAGTTATATGAAGAATAGTGCAGTGGAGACGGAGTGAGCTCCTGTGGGAAAGGGACATGATCCCTGAGCCCAAAACATGAGAGATCTTGATGTTAGCTTCAAGCTAATGCATTAGCGTTTAACACACCCTGTCATGCGCTTTGACAGATGCGTGTGTGTCCTCAGCGCTAAACGTTCATTTGACAGGTTATATCCTCATCTGTGAATGTTCCTAATTCACACGAGTATTTCCATTCAGCATGAAAGCGTCCTGAGATAGACTGCATTAAACTCCAAACTTCACTGAACGAGCGCGGGCGTCACACACACAGAACGCAGTAGAGCGGGAACGCAATATTAAATATTAAAGTCAACAGTCATTCAAGTATTTTATGAGAGTAGTGACTGTAAAGGGATAACAGCGTGTCATTGAATATAAATGTTAGACGATTCTTGTAGCCTATTTACAGGATAAAGACATGACAGGAACAGTTTACTTCACCATAGTGTGTGTGTGTGTGTGTGTGTGTGTGTGTGTGTGTGTGTGTGTGTGTGTGTGTGTGTGTGTGTGTGTGTGTGTGTGTGGTTTTAGTTTTTCAAATATCATTAAACTATGGATTTAAAGCAAAACTATGGTTAATTTGTGTTTACCATGGAATAACTACAATAACCCTGTTTTATTTATTGATGTGTGTTTAGTTGTAAACCCATGGTTAATGTGTGTAAGGGTAGATATATTCACTGTGTGTGTGTGTTACTCCGCTGACACGTGTGTTTGAAGCACAGCATTGGGCAGGATGTGGATTAGTGTGTTTTGACAATCAAATAAAACAAATTGGGCTTTTTATCCGATTAATTAATGAATTAATAAGGAAATGATCCGCCAACTGACCGATGGAGAGTTTGATATATTCTATCTGAGCCCCAGCGTGAGTTTAAGGCGCCGTTATTTTAGAAAGCATCACCTGATTATTTCCATGGCGACGCCTCATGTTAGTCACGTGACACCGCAGACACAATAGCACCGCATGACAGATGCATCGCTCTTATATTGTTTTTCCTTCTTTATTTAAAATATTCACAATCTTTTTGATGTCATCAAACACCTGATATTCTGACTCTTAAATGTGTGTAAGTGAACGTGTTTTGTAGTTTGAAACCCTTTATAATGATTGTAGGTGCCAGGTATGGTGTGATGTCTCTTATTTTGAAGTTGTCTTTTATTTTGAAATTGTTACTTCCTGTTTGGGTTACGTCACTTGGTGTGTAGGTGCATATTACCTGTTCGTTGTGGATGGCTTAGAGGGAGGGGGTGAGTAACTGGGACGCTCACTTTCTGTTGACCGTTTTGTACCGTTCATATTGTTTTGTATGGTTATTTTGTTTATTTTATGTTATACTTTACTATCTTTATACAATATTTGGCTGTTAATTTCTACGTTTATAATTAAACCAACTTAAGTTTTCAACAAAACGCGTCATGGATTTTAATCCCATTACTTATTCTCTCAGCGGCAACTAGCTGTCGCTAAATTTAGTCAACAGAAAGTCTACTGTTGGATTTGAGCCTGTGGATCATCCTAAAGGATTCCATGGCCGTATGTGAAACCTAGCCACGCACACTGAAGAGAAACAACGTGCTTCTGTATCCCGAAGATAGAAGAGGTATGTGAAGCGGTTTGCAATGGTTGGATAAGCACTGCTGGTTATTGAATGAGCTGGTGAATGGATCGCGGTTGTGGAATGAAGGACATGTTGGTTATGTGCTTGGTATCGATCTGTGGTGCTGTGCTCATGTATGGAATTGGTGGCGTGATTAATGCACGTTGAATACGGCGTTGGAGTATTGGGCTCGCTGTGTGTGAAATGGATGCGGATGATTCTGAGCATGCTGCTGAGAGCAGTAAGAGAGCCTAAGCTACGGCAAAGGCATTGGCACTGAAAATTGAAACACTGCAAAAGGATCGTAAAGCTAAAGTGAATCACATGAAGAGCTTGATTTTATCCATGAAAGATCTCATGAAATGTGATGAGAATGCTTTAAAGGTGTCTTCAATGTTGGGATCTTTGAAGTGTTTGAAAGATGATGCATCTGGGTTGCACAAAGAATTGCTTCCTTTTTTACCTCCGGATGAGCAACATAAACAAAATGAGTGGTTTGGTTCGATTTATAAGCACAATGATGGGTTCATGGAAGATGTCGATCAATGGTTGAATGAAGCTGAGAGTCTGAGGCAAAATGCTCAAATAACAGAATCTACATAAGGTTATGGAAATGTATGCCCATCACTCTCAGGTGTTCATGATGCAATGGATAACTCTGTTGAACCTCAGTTGACTTCTGATTCAAATATTCCATCATCTGCCGAACCAGATTCATCATCTCATAACATGAATGTTCCAAGTGAATGTCAAAATAGCGAAATGGACTATGGTGATGTGCAAAATCAAATACAACCAACAGACAGCGTTTCTAATGTGAGCAGGAAAACTCATGGATCTCGATCCAGTCGATCATCTATTGCATCTGCTCATCTCAAGATCAAGGCTGAAATGGCTGCTTTGTTGACGTATCAAAAAATGTTACAACGCAAACATGCATTACAGAAAAGGAAATCTGAAGAGGAAAAAGGAACAAATGGAGCTTGATGCTAAAATTGCAGCGTCTATGGCCAAGATGAAGGTATATAGTGATGCAAGATCAGAGGCAAGTGAGTTTACTAATCGTCCTGATACCAATGCATTGAGGATGAATCATACTGAAACCCATTCTCTTAACCCTAATGTGGAATCATTTGTACCTTCAAGTTCACATTCAATATCACAACAACCACCTGTATCTTATTCAACAACTCAAGCAACACAAGATTCAAGGTGTCTTCCAACTCAGTCAGCTCAACAGCAACAGCAACAATTTGTAAGACCTAAAACACATTCTGCTTTGCCCAGTATCAGTCATGATGGTGTTTATGGACCTGGATTGCAAGGTGCATATGGATCATGTCTACAGGATGGTAGGGAAGGAGGAAGTATTCTTAAGCTGATTGACAAACAAAATGAAATTGCTGCTTTGTTATTTCAGCAACAGAATTTGTCTTCACTTCCACCAAGGCAAGTCCCATTTTTTGATGGAGATCCATTGCATTATCACGACTTTATGAGAACGTTTGAAGAAGTTGTAGAAAAGAAAACAAGTGGTGGTACAGATTCATTACATTTCCTTGAACAGTACACTAGAGGGCAACCTAAGGAGCTGGTTAGGAGCTGCCAGCACATGATTCCATCGCAAGGGTACATAAGGGCTAAAGCTTTGCTCAAGGAACACTTTGGAAATGAGGTGAGGATAGGCTCTGCTTACATGGAAAAGGCGCTGTCATGGAGAACAATAAAGTCTGAGGATGCTAAGGCTCTGCAGGACTACAGCTTATTTCTCAGAAGTTGTTGCAATGCTATGCAGAATATTTGTTACATGAACGAGTTAAATCTTGCTTCCAATATGCAAATTGTGCTTGCAAAACTTCCTTACAAGTTTAGAGAAAGATGGAGAGTAGTAGCTTATGATCTACAGGAAAGACGTAACCATCCAGCTTGCTTTTCTGATATTGTGAACTTCATAGAAAGACAAGTGAAAATAGTCACTGATCCGGTATTTGGAAACATTCAAGATGTTCTTCCTAGTGGAGGTAGAAACTTGAATATCAAAACACTTTAGTCAAAACCAGAAGCTGTTTTGCCACTACAGTCAGTGCAACTGGTGCAAAGGAGTATAGTGGGAAGACTGTGAACAACATCTGTTTTTTCTGTTAAGGAGAACATGCTTTGGATTCCTGTAAAAGGATTGCTGAAAAATCTCATGGTGAAAAGATGAATTTCTTGATGAAGAAGGGGATTTGTTTCGGTTGTTTATGTACAGGACATATCAGTCGTGATTGTAAGGAAAGAAGCATATGTAAGATATGCCACCTCAAACACACTAGTATTCTTCATATTCGATCATCAGAGAAAAGGGGCATTCAGTACAAAAAGGATGAGTCGAAGACTACAGTTGGAAGTACTTTGGTCTCACTCCAGTCCAGTGCTCTTACTGGGGCTGGTAAAGATAATTGTCCATTGTCCTTTGTTCCTGTATGTGTGAAATCGCGGAAAGGAAGTGAAGTTGTGACTACCTATGCTTTCCTGGACTCTGGAAGCTCAGCATCTTTCTGCACTGAGAGTTTAATGTACAAGCTTAATCTGTCGGCAAATAAAATCAATATTCTGATGAGAACCATGAGTCAGGACAAATCAGTTTTCTGCTATGTTCTTAAGGATTTGGACGTGTCTGGACTTAATCAAGAGCATTACTGTGCTTTACCAGAGGTGTACACGCAGAAGAATATGCCTGTAAGTAAAACTAACATCGCTACACAAAACGAGCTTTCATTGTGGCCTCATTTAAGTCATCTATGTTTACCTTCAATTGATGCTGATGTTGAATTGTTGATTGGTGCTTATGTACCAGAGGCATTGGAGCCGTGGCAGATTGTTCGGAGTCAAGACAATGGCCCATATGCTATTAAGACCATGTTCGGCTGGGCAGTTAATGAACCAATTAAGCGTCAGGAAGAGGATGTTGTTGAGGACCATCCTCACATGACTGTTAATAGGATCACAGTTATGAAACTTGATGATTTGTGGTAGCAACAGTTTAGGGTTGACTTTCCTGAGTGTGTTCAAGAGGAACAGCAAGGATTGTCAAAGGAAGATCATCAGTTCTTGTATTTTGTGATGTAAATGTACTTTGAGTGTATTGTGATTATTACTATTTTGTGGTGTAATAATCAGGGGCTGGAGTGTAGGTGCCAGGTATGGTGTGATGTCTCTTATTTTGAAGTTGTCTTTTATTTTGAAATTGTTACTTCCTGTTTGGGTTACGTCACTTGGTGTGTAGGTGCATATTACCTGTTCGTTGTGGATGGCTTGGAGGGAGGGTGAGTAACTGGGGCGCTCACTTTCTGTTTTCGTACCGTTCATATTGTTTTGTATGGTTATTTTGTTTATTTTATGTTTTATACTTTACTATCTTTATACAATATTTGGCTGTTAATTTCTACGTTTATAATTAAACCAACTTAAGTTTGCAATGAAACTTTTTTAATCCCACTACTTAGCCTCTCAGCGGCAACTGGCTGTCGCTACAATGATCATGTTAGTTGATCTATAATGCGTGATGGACCCGCCATGTTAGTTTGCGCCGCAGTTCAGAGAATCGGATCTGTCGGATTTCCAACACGTAAATTCATCCACTTCTCCTGAAATACATGAGAGTCAGTGTCCGGTGAAGTGGGAGAAGAATAGAGTAAACGTTATAGTTACTCACACAATGTGTGTCTGATATGAATCAGTGTTAATTTTGACAGCAAATTTTGATTTAGTTTTAGTCATATTTTAGTCACCTGAATTGTTTTTAGTTTTAGTCTAGTTTTAGTCGTCTATAATCTAATGAGTTCAGTTAAATTGTAATGCATTAAATGAGCATTTAAGCTTTACATAACCGACTGTTACTGAACTGACATTGTGACATCATTGTGTTTTTGACATTAAAAATATACGAAAGAGAGCTCAATTAACTGAAGCTTAAAGTTTGTTTATTTATTTAAGTAATGGAGATTTATAATGGTTTTATGTAACTATTATAACCCTGATACTGAATGTGTGTCAAATACCGGTCTTTCCTCCTGACTATGAATTAAATGGGAATGAAATTAAATACAGTTTATTATGTAACCAAAATCGAATATATAATTACTTTTAATTATAAACAAGCTCAGAATACACCGGGACTCTTATTTTGAAACGCATTATTATTGCAGTTGCAGCTGCTCTTTCAGGTTCAGATGAGGGAGATAAAATATGCATTGTTACAACCGTCTAAAACATATTACTATATAAACATTGTAAAGTAAACATTGTCCTTGTTCATCAGCATTAATTCATAAACTATTGCCTGATATAAATGTGTGTTATTGAATGATTGAGCCGCTCTGAAGCGCTGTATTGGAGATACGTGAGCCTGGAGAAGCTCAACAGCACCGTGTTTTCCCGCCGTTAGATCCGCACGTTACAACCATAGACTTTAAAAGGTTACAACTCAAATGTGCTCATCTGTTACCCAGGACATCAGTTCTGTCTGGATCTCTTCCCTAATCGGCCCTCCATGACATTTTCGTCAACGAATAAAAACGAGACGAAAATGTCATGGAGGGCCTATTAGTAGTAGATTTTCGTCATAGTTTTTATCATCCAACACTAGTTTTTATTTAGTTATCGTCTCGTTTTTGTCAGTGAAAAAAGGTTGTTGACAAAAATTATTACTAACATAATTTGTCAACAAAATTAACACTGCAATGAATAAAACACTTTGTCCATTTATAACTGAAGGATTTTTTTTTTGCCGTTCCCATAGACATAAGTGTGTATTTTACAAACTGTTACGACCCTCTCGATGGCTGGTAGTAATCTAGGGTTTGAAAGGGGAACATTTTAAACCCAGTTCTGATTACAATCAATCAACCATCACTGTGCGTCAAAAACGAAACCACACAAGTAGCATAAATTAAACAATAATTTAAAGAACGGGTAAATCTTGTTTGTGAAAAACACCACAGAAAAATAGGCAAATCTCAACATATAGCCATCGATGACGCAATCGACGGGGTCATTAATAAGCCTCATGTGGTTGAAAACACTGAATAGTTGTGATGTGTGACAAGCGTGGAGCATCCGTCCCAGCCAAAGTGCACACACACATTTGAGTTTATCAGCTGATCGTGTGACGCACTGACCAAATCTTGGATTATGCCACAGACATTATCGGTTCAAGTGTTCAGTCTCTGTTTCTTGAGTTGAGGTGATTGATCTGTAAATGATTGAACACATGAGCTGCTCCTCAGTAAAGCACAACCTTCATCTGTGACACCACAATAACTCAACCTGTAGAGAACAATGACACACTCTTCACTCTCTCAGATCAGACACACAGAGACTTCATTATTTAAAAAACCACAGATCTCCATGTTTGATGTAAGTGAGATTTGCCAGGTTATAAATATATATGATAAAAAAAAATGGATGGTCATTAAGGATGAATTCATCTTGTTCTTCATGTGTTGAAGTCCTGCCTGTGCTGAGATTGAGTGTGTTTAAAGTAAAGAGTGTTAAATGTTGATGGTATCACTGCTCTGGCTTCAGCTCTGAGATCAAACCCAAATCAAAATTCTTGGCCCGAAACCGAAAAAGAGGCTGAAATCCGAAACATCGAAATAAATTATGCCAATTATTAGTACCATTGCGTCTATGGCTATGACTGTGTAACTTTACTAAAAATCAAGGCATTGCAGTTGCATAAATTAATATTAAAGTTTCAAATAATGCAAATATGTATTTAGCATATTGCAACAATGCACAGTATATAATAAAATTCAAACTAAAAATGTTTAACTTGACCTCACTCATGTGTGCATTAAAGGTAGGGTAGGTAAGAATTGGTTAAAAAACTTTTTTTCCAAATTTGTTTAAACTTTCTTTATATATCAATACATAATTAAAATGTAAGTACTCTGAAAAAGAAAGTAAAAAAATGGCGTGTCTGTAGACCCCCCACGACTGTTTTAAAGACAGCTTTATTTCCATTCACTCCACCTTCTCCCTTCTGGGCTCATTTCCAAAGCCACGCCCCCAAAACACATGAACGTGCTCCGCCGACCAATCAGCTGGAAGAGCATTATTCACCTGAGACGAGCGGAGAAGAAGGAGCGGAGTGCATGTAGTGACATCATGTCAGAATCACATGTCATAAAACATCTAACTTTAACAGTATGAATTTAAACAAATAAGATGTCTTTTAGTACTCACTATCAAGCTACAATACCGAATCTGGTAAAGTTTCAAATATATTTTTGTTTGATTCGGTAACGAGCTAGTTATATTTATAAGGCAAAGCTAAAAACGGGTAGCTTTGATACATGTTTTTCCAATAACATCAGTTATACTGTGATGAAGATGAATTTCGTGTAAGATTCATAACATATACGGTGTGTTGCATGTAAGAGTTTCCATGATGAAAGCATTGTTGACTCTGATGAGGACTACACTCCAAAGACAAGTACTTACTTTTGCTCTTCCTAGCTCAGTGCCTCTCTTGAACTCCTCTAATCAAACGGGTGCGCGCATGAGGGCAGATCCTGTAGCAAAAGGGGTGGTCGCCATGGTAGCGAGAGAGTGACAGTCGCACAATCACTTGATTCTTCGAGCGAAAATAATGAGCGGTGTTTATTGCAGATTAAAAAGTCTAGAGTCACTCGATTTTTATACTCTCTTTTTCAGAGTACTTACATTTTAATTATGTATTGACATATAAAGAAAGTTTAAACAAATTTGGACAAAAGTGTTTTAGATAATTCTTACCAACCCTACCTTTAAATAATAATGTACAGGCCTAATGACCTGCAGAAAGGTACAGGAATTTAATAAAGTAATCAAACATAAAATAACTGCATATTTAACTGTTTAAATTAAAGATTAGTTAACACAAGATTAAGATTAAGATGAAGATTACAACACAGTCACACACACACACACACACATTTGTATTTGGATCAAACACTTGATTGGTTATTTTTACGACGCTCTTTTAAGTTTGAGAGGAATGGACTTTAAATTGAGGACATAAATCTCTCAGCTTTCATAAACATATCTTCACTTGTGTTTGGAAGTGAAATGAAACGACATGAGTGTGAGGACATGATGACAGAATTTACATGTTTGTGTGACGTATACCTTATAAATACAGTAAAGCTGAGCCTTGGATAAAACAACTCTATATCGCCAATCATATCGGCACAATTTTATATCAAAGACAGTAAATTATGAAAAACAATGATTATTGTGTTTATATCACACACCATATGCACTCCTGTAATTTTCACCAGCAAAAAAATAAATAAAATAAAATACAAAAAAAGTGATGAGCTCAACATCTCATTACTCACACTCACACACTCTCACAGACACACTCACACTCTCACAGACACACTCACACACACACACACACTCTCTCACAGACACACTCTCACAGACACACTCATACACACACACAGTCACATATACACACACTCTCTCACTTACACACACACATACACACACTCTCTCAAACAGACACACTCACTCACTCTCTCACACTCACACACACACTCTCACACACACACAGTCACACATACACACACTCTCTCACTCTCACACACATACTCACTCTCACACACTCTGTCACACACACACACACACACACACATTAGGTTTCCATGTTTTATGGGTCTTTCCACAGGAATAATGTTTTTATACTGTACAAACTGTATATTCTCTCCTCTAATCCTAACTGTTGTATTTTAACAGCGTGAACTAATGAGTATTTATATATATTTCATATTGACAGCATTGTTATTTATTTATTTTGTTTAAGTGGTCATGTTCAGCTTTGGAGATAGACTTAATGTGTGTCATTGTTCTCTACAGGTTGAGTAATTGTGGTGTCACAGATGAAGGTTGTGCTGCTCTGGCTTCAGCTCTGAGATCAAACCCCTCACACCTGAGAGAACTGGATCTGTCTGGGAATAAACTACAAGACTCAGGAGTGAAGCTGCTCTCTGCTGGACTGGAGAATCCTCACTGTAAACTGGAGACACTGAGGTAAGATCATACGTGACTCTGACATGAAACTGAGTCTCTGTGTGTGTGAGCAGAGGCGGGCGAGCCGTGAGAGAACGGTGCGAGGCCGGTGGCGTGACTGCAAATGAGCGTCACCTGAGCGTCACACTGTGAATTTTATAATTTAATTTATTCATAAAGTAACAAAATGGAATAGGGGAATCAAACTATTGTTACATTTAGAGCTGTTACTAACGATTATTTTGGTAATCAAGTATTTGGTCGATTATTTTGACGATTCAAAAGCAATACGGGACGCGATTTGTCCCGTATTTTACATAGGCCCACACGTAGTTCAATAAAAAAAATACGGATTTTGCAGTGTCTAGAATACTGATAGCAAATATAAAGATATCCAGATTTGATGATAAGTAGTACAGGAACTAATTTGTGCGTGATTGCTTTAGCGGCTTTGTTGCCATAGCGGCGGAGTCTAGAGAAGATGCGCTGTGCCAGTGTGCCTGTAAACTTGCGTGGTTTTTAAAAACATGTCAAGCTTGCGTCGTGTCCACCGTTTGAACGCAAGAGAATCTCCAGAACTAAATATCAAAAAGGCATCAATGGGTTTGTCCAGTAACTCATGATGAACCTCAGGCCAACTGCACACTTTATAAGAAGCATTTCTGTTGCTCAGACTGTCTGACTTAAAGCGGCGGCGCTGACAGACCGGTCTATGTGACATACGCATCCCTGCTTCTAAAGGTAGGCCTATTGTTTTTTTTATGGATAATGTATTTAATATAATATTCCATACATAATAATTACAGGACAAATAATAACATGATAATATAGTCATAATTTAAGTAAATTAATACAAAAAATAAACATTTTTGAAATTCAAAAAAGTGATTACTGGTTCAGAATGACTGCTTAAAGGGACAGTTCAGCCAAAAATGAAAATTGTCATCATTTACTCGCCCTCAAGTTGTTCCAAACATGTGTACATTTCTTTGTTATGTTGAACACATAGGAAGACTCCTACTGTGGAAGTCTAAAGCAGCCTGGGTACAAACGGTCTTCAAAATATCTTCACTTGTGTTCAGAACAAAGAAACTCATACAGGTCTGAAACACCATGAGGGCGAGTAAATGATGACAGAATTTTAATTATTGGGTGAACTTTCCATTTAAAGTGCAACAAATAGGCTACTAAAGAGTTCTTTAGAAATAAATAAAAATCAAATGTAAAATAATATAAAACCTGCTCTGTTGCAAGTTCACATACTTGATCTCATGTTTTCTTATGTTTTATTATTGAGCCATTTCATGACGTATTCTTTATTTCTATCCTTTATACAAATTTTTTTTTTTTTTTTTGGGGTTGGTGTGGGTCGTCAATGGGTGTCGTCAATGGGTGTCCCTTATTTTGGCACACTGAAGGTGGCAACCCTAGTGTGTGTGTGTGTGTCCATTACTGGCAGAAATGCTACAGCCGCTGTAATTTCTGGAACAAGAATATGTGGACATCAAACACTCAAACTCAAAGTTGAAACTTTTATTGTGAAATGGCGATGAACAGTTCTCATATTTCAGAGATATTGACGTATTCTCCTGTGTTTCTGTAGGTTTATAAATGATTTCCCTCACAGATCTGATGAGATTCCCAGATGAGCGTTATAAGTTATATGAAGAATAGTGCAGTGGAGACGGAGTGAGCTCCTGTGGGAAAGGGACATGATCCCAGAGCCCAAAACATGAGAGATCTTGATGTTAGCTTCAAGCTAATGCATTAGCGTTTAACACACCCTGTCATGCGCTTTGACAGATGCGTGTGTGTCCTCAGCGCTAAACGTTCATTTGACAGGTTATATCCTCATCTGTGAATGTTCCTAATTCACAGTATTTCCATTCAGCATGAAAGCGTCCTGAGATAGTCTGCATTAAACTCCAAACTTCACTGAGCAGCGGGCGTCACACACACAGAGCGCAGTAGAGCGGGAGCATATTAAATATTAAAGTCAACTGTCATTCAAGTATTTTATGAGAGTAGTGACTGTAAAGGGACAACAGCGTGTCATTGAATATAAATGTTAGACGATTCTTGTAGCCTATTTACAGGATAAAGACATGACAGGAACAGTTTACTTCACCATAGTGTGTGTGTGTGTGTGTGTGTGTGTGTGTGTGTGTGTGTGTGTGTGTGTGTGTGTGTGTGCGTGTGCGTGTGCGTGTGCGTGTGCGTGTGCGTGTGCGTGTGCGTGTGCGTGTGCGTGTGCGTGTGCGTGTGCGTGTGCGTGTGCGTGTCGTGTGCAGTGCGTGTGCGTGTGTGTTGTAGCATGTTTTTGTGAAATTTCAGGACACAAATGTGTATAATGACATGGGTATGACACAGGTATTACAAAAAGAGGGTGAAATATGAGGACGTTCCCCATGTCCTCACTTTTCAAAATGCTTATAAATCACACAGGATGAGGTTTTTTTCACAGAAAGTAAACTGCGCAGTCTCCTGTGATGGGTAGGTTTAGGGGCAGGGGCAGTGTGTGTGTGTGTGTGTGATGGGTAGTGTGTGTGTGTGTGTGTGTGTGATGGGTAGGTTTAGGGGCAGGGGCAGTGTAGGGGGATAGAAAATATGGTTTGTACAGTATAAAATGCATTACGCCTATGGAATGTCCCCACATTTCACAAAAACAAACATGTGTGTGTGTGTGTGTGTCTGTGTGTGTGTGTCTGTGTGTGTGTGGTTTTAGTTTTTCAAATATCATTAAACTATGGATTTAAAGCAAAACTATGGTTAATTTGTGTTTACCATGGAATAACTACAATAACCCTGTTTTATTTATTGATGTGTGTTTAGTTGTAAACCCATGGTTAATGTGTGTAAGGGTAGATATATTCACTGTGTGTGTGTGTTACTCCGCTGACACGTGTGTTTGAAGCACAGCATTGGGCAGGATGTGGAATAGTGTGTTTTGACAATAAAATAAAACAAAATTGGGCTTTTTATCCGATTAATTAATGAATGAATAAGGAAATGATCCGCCAACTGACCGATGGAGAGTTTGATATATTCTATCTGAGCCCCAGCGTGAGTTTAAGGCGCCGTTATTTTAGAAAGCATCACCTGATTATTTCCATGGCGACGCCTCATGTTAGTCACGTGACACCGCAGACACAATAGCACCGCATGACAGATGCATCGCTCTTATATTGTTTTTCCTTCTTTATTTAAAATATTCACAATCTTTTTGGTGATGTCATCAAACACCTGATATTCTGACTCCTAAATGTGTGTAAGTGAACGTGTTTTGTAGTTTGAAACCCTTTACAATGATCATGTTAGTTGATCTATAATGCGTGATGGACCCGCCATGTTAGTTTGCGCCGCAGTTCAGAGAATCGGATCTGTCGGATTTCCAACACGTAAATTCATCCACTTCTCCTGAAATACATGAGAGTCAGTGTCCGGTGAAGTGGGAGAAGAATAGAGTAAACGTTATAGTTACTCACACAATGTGTGTCTGATATGAATAAAACACGTTTCCATTTATAACTGAAGGATTGTTATTGCCGTTCCCATAGACATCAGTGTGTATTTTACAGACTATAAATGTGTCATTTTTATATCATATATATTTATAACCTGGTAAATCTCACTTACATCAAACATGGAGATCTGTGCTTTTTTAAATAATGAAGTCTCTGTGTGTCTGATCTGAGAGAGTGAAGAGTGTGTCATTGTTCTCTACAGGTTGTGGGATTGTGGTGTCTCAGATGAAGGTTGTGCTGCTCTGGCTTCAGCTCTGAGATCAAACCCCTCACACCTGAGAGAACTGAATCTGACTGGGAATAATCTAGGAGACTCAGGAGTGAAGCTGCTCTCTGCTGGACTGGAGAATCCTCACTGTAAACTGGAGAGACTGTGGTAAGATCATACGTGACTCTGACATGAAACTGAGTCTCTGTGTGTGACGAGCAGGGCGGGCGAGAGCCGTGAGAGAACGGTGCGAGGCCGGTGGCGTGACTGCAAATGAGCATCACCTGAGCGTCACACTGTGAATTTTATGATTTAATTTATTCATAAAGTAACAAAATGGAATAGGGGAATCAAACTATTGTTTCTTTTAGAGCTGTCACTAACGATTATTTTGGTAATCAAGTATTCGGTCGATTATTTTGACGATTAATCGAGTAATCTGATTTTTTGTGGTAAGAAAAATAGACCTAACCAAACAATGGCCTTTAAAATGACTTAAAATACAAATAAAATAACAATGGGGCAATAATATTTGGTTCAAATAAAGTATCAAAAGCAAGTAATCATGTAGTTTTATACAACAACACTTTTAAAATACATAATATAATGTACATTGAGATGCGCGGCTCAAAGCGTACTCTCTGCAACCGCTTACAAAGCATGAAACGCTGTTGTTGGTTATTTAAAATATCTAATGGATGAACTCCTCTTGAACATTTCACTGCTTGTGACGATCTGAGGAAGGAGGACCCAAAAGCAGAAGAATGCTTAACTTCAATTTATTGAAACAATAATAAAGACTCCAGAACAGCTCCGAACTGAAGAGAATGGTCAGGCAGGCAGGAGGTCAGAATCCAGGGCAATCAAATCCAAATCATGAGGTGGGAATCAGTGTCAGACAAGCAGGATAGTCAGACGAGGAGCAAACAAAACCAACAGGGACATCCCAACTCACGATCAGAAACAGGATCAGAAACAGGCAGGTGTTCACAGCAGAAAGCAGTCCGGAAAGGCAAACGCTAACCCAGAGAAATCCAAACTCCAGCGTCAGTAACAGTCCAGATGGTCAGCAGTAAGAGAGCCGTCCGAGACCAGGGAATTCTGGAGAGGAACAGGGAACCACAACACAACTGGGCAGAGACAAAATATGAGCGAGAAACAGAAAACAAAATCAAATAAAACAACAAAACTAGACAAGAAGAAAACGGGCAGGTGAACAGCAAGCAGCCCAGAACACACTGGCAGAGAACAAAAGGAAAGAAAGGATCGATAGAGCAGAGAAATCAAGCCATAAGGAAAAACCGCTGGCGCAAACGAGCGGACGCTGATTGTGAAACACCAACAGCTGTGCGCAAACACACATGGAAAAGACAAAAACAAACACAAAGGAGGAAGAAACAGAAGGATCAAACCCGAGTCCTGACACTACTGTTCAATAAATACCTGTGTGAACCTACCGAACCGTGCCTGGTCAACCAGCACCGAAGACCAGTTCTGACCCAGGAAAAACCCTGCACAGTCTCACACACACACACAGTCACTCACTCACACACACACACACACACACACACACACACATTTCTGGTTTACTATCTTTGTGGGGACTCTCCATAGACATAATGCATTTTATACTGTACAAACCGTATTTTCTATCCCCCTACACTGCTCCTAAACCTACCCATTACACACACACACACACACACACACACACTGCCCCTGCTCCTAAACCTACCCATCACAGGAGAAATGCTGCATTTTTACATTTTCAAAAAAACTAATTTTGTATGATTTATAAGCTTGTTTCCTCATGGGGACCTCAATTCACGAGTCCCCATGAGTCTGTGTGCAGAAAAACATGAACACACGCACACACACACACACACACACACACACACACACACACACACACAGTCACTCACGCACACACACACATTCACACACACAGTCACTCACGCACACACACACACACACACACACACAGTCACTCACGCACACACACACACATTCACACACACAGTCTCTCACACACACACACTCAGCATCACACACACACACTCAGCATCACACACACACACACACACAGTCACACACACTCAACATCACACACACACAGTCACACACAGACACACACACAGACACACTCAGCATTACACACACACAGTCACACACACACACACATACTCAGCATCACACACACACACACACACACACACACACACACACACACACACACACACACTCAGCATCACACACACAGTCACACACACACACACACAGTCACACACAGTCACACACACACAGTCACACACAGTCACACACACACACACACACACACTTTTTAATTTCTCCTCTCTGCTGGTTGTAAACTCTCTGGTGAGCTGGTGAAGTTTGTTCTCCAGGTGTTGTATGCGCTCGCTGGATGTTGTCTGCGAGAGCACCAGTTCTCTGAGCTCCACCAGTTCCACCTCCTGTAGGGACAGACTGCTCCGTATCTGCGTGACCGACTGCTCCAGCTGCATCACAGTCCAGGAGAGGCTCCTCCTCCTCCAGCTCTAGCCCCGCCCCTGAGCTCTTGGGCTCAACATGGCTGCCTGCTCTCTCTGCCTGTTTCTCACTCTCTGCCAGTGCTTTGAGGCCTGGACAGAGCTGAGACAAACTTCATTCCCTTGAAACATTATTGTTCCATTGTGATACACATTTACAGTCAGATATGCTTTGCTGGTGTCTCCTTCTTCTTCATGAATTCCAAATTTGTCTCCCATTACAGATGCCGTGTTTTGTAAAGATCTTGTGATAATGGCAGATTACTGTGTGCCAGGCATTGCAGTTTTCTGTGTAGAGCAGTAGATTAGTAATAGTGCACTTGTCTCCTTTTTGGAAACACTCAGCCATTAGAGTGTGTGTGTTTTTCTTGAGCAGGTTGTGTTTATATGTTTTCTTGTCTTTTGCAGTCTTTATCTTCTGAGGGTAAGTGATGGCTCGGGGGGGCGCTGCTGTTCCCTCCATCTCAACTGTCACTGCTGTCACTCACTCTCGGCTATATTGATCATTTAGCTTTAGACAACAAGTTACTGGTCTCTTTCTGATCTTATTATGTTCTGCTGCTGAGAGAAGTGTAGTTGAAGGTGGTGGATGTTCTTGCCTGTTTGTTGAGTGAAGTTTTGGGATGATTTCTTCTGTGCTGGTCTGATCCTCCTTGATGCTCAGATGTTGCTGCTCCTTCGTTGCTTATACTCAAAATGTGGTATTTTTTTAAAGAAAAGACTGGATTTACAGTTATCCTGTGATTCTCTCTGCTTTTATCTTCAATGTAATGTAGGTTTTGTGGAGTTTGGTTGTCTCTAGAGTTTTAAAATGGTTAAATGTCGAGCATGACTGTCTGCTGACTCTCTCTCTCTCTAACTATCACTGTCTTAAGCTGGAGACACACTTAACGACTGTCAGGACGATTATGAATGGGTCGTTACGGCTGATCGAGCCGACACGGTTCTCATGATAAACTGCTGATGTGAAAGCTGTGATGGACCCGGGGCGCCGAGTGCGAACCCGAGACTCCCTGGAGGAGGAGGTCTGAGTCCGGTTGCTCTCGAACTGTGCCGTGATTCACGGGAATGAGAAAGCAACACGGACTCCGGTGCACTTGTTCAGGAAGTACAGTAACCTGAGCATGCGTTTTAGCCGATTACGGTGTATTTATTTCAGTAAAACACATGTAAGCAGGCGCGGGCAGAAGGGGAGGGCTTTGGGGGGCTCGAGCCCCTGCCCTTTATCAAACTTCATCAAAAGTTTCCCTCTCAACAATTATCATCAATAATATTGTGCTCAGTAAAACAGAATTTGAATTATATTTAATACGACAATGTGTACAAAACAGTAACAAAGTGCTCAAAAGTCAATCTGTCAGTCTGAGATGTGGTTGCCATGACGCGTTGCTATGGTTCGTTGCTGTGGTGCGTTGCTATGGTGCGAGTCTTGCTTGACTGCCCCTCCTCTTGTTTTTCTTTTGTTGTAATTATTCTGCTCATTGTTTAAATAAAATGCAATAAGTTCTTCTGTATCAGTATCATATTCATTATTGTGACCCAGTAAAGCCCAGTTTATGCTTCTGCGTCGAGTGTTCGCCGTAGCTGCGTCGTATTGTCATTAATTAGTTAATTATTTTAGAAAGCATCACCTGATTATTTCCATGGCGACGCCTCATGTTAGTCACGTGACACCGCAGACACAATAGCACCGCATGACAGATGCATCGCTCTTATATTGTTTTTCCTTCTTTATTTAAAATATTCACAATCTTTTTGGTGATGTCATCAAACACCTGATATTCTGACTCTTAAATGTGTGTAAGTGAACGTGTTTTGTAGTTTGAAACCCTTTATAATTATTGTAGGTGCCAGGTATGGTGTGATGTCTCTTATTTTGAAGTTGTCTTTTATTTTGAAATTGTTACTTCCTGTTTGGGTTACATCACTTGGTGTGTAGGTGCATATTACCTGTTCGTTGTGGATGGCTTGGAGGGAGGGGGTGAGTAACTGGGACGCTCACTTTCTGTTGACCGTTTTCGTACCGTTCATATTGTTTTGTATGATTATTTTGTTTATTTTATGTTTTATACTTTACTATCTTTATACAATATTTGGCTGTTTATTTCTACGTTTATAATTAAACCAACTTAAGTTTGCAACGAAACGCGTCATGGATTTTAATCCCACTACTTAGCCTCTCAGCGGCAACTGGCTGTCATAAAATATACATTAAATATTTTTTTTGTGTCTCGATTTGCTCAAATAGCAAAAGAAAAACGCAACAATAGATTTTAGATAAATAGATAAACTTTCAAAAAGAGGGAAAATATTGTGTAAGATTGATAACGGCAGTGAAAAGAGAGAAATATAACATTTTATGGAAATGAATAATTAGGCCTATTTCCATAAGTCTCAGATTACGTATCTATGAAGAATCAGCGCTATGACACGTCTTCCTTGAACAAGATGATATCCGGACTTTGGCTACAGTTCAAAATAGTTTAAACATCACGCAGTGCACAATTCTATTTTTTTAACATGCAACAGCCCGGTAAGCTACAATAACTCCTGCTCGTTGCTTGCGCCATTTGTTTCCCTGTTGCCCTGACCGGTGCGGAAGTAGGTTACCCACGGCGATTACGTATTTCCGGTCACAAATACGGAAGTTGTGAAAAAGGTCTATATTTATGCTCTGTGAGGCAGTGCGGCGCTTTCGGATGAGTGCGAGATGGATCTTCTCACAGCGCGTGAGTTCTCATTCCCGTCTTCTGGCTCTACACCCGGTGAAGACGGAGGAAACGACTGGTCATATTCCAACATACGGCAGCACTCGCATGCACTGAACAAAGTTTACAGAGAGAGACCGTTTGCCCACGTTTTTCTTTTATTATCGCTGTTGTTGTAGTGTATCACTGAGGAGCCAGCACGTGTATCCATCGACAGAAACAGAAACAAAGCATTATTTTCAAGTTACATCCCATATTATAGATGCGTCATCAGATGTGAGATGAACCACATCGTCCACACAGCAGACATGTTGCTTGTTTAGACCTCTATGGTTTAGACCAGCACGTGCAGGTCGCGGTTTCTGTTTCGTCATCACAACATTTCGCCGTATTGTTTCGGTGATAAAAGTCTTTCGACCGATAACCGAAAATACACTTTTGGGCCATTTCAGTGGCCGAATATTCGGTGCATCCCTAATTAGACTCCATTAGCTGCCATTCTATGTGCTATTTCTAATGTGTGTGTGTGTGTGTGTGTGTGTGTGTGTGTGTGTGTGTGTGTGTGTGAGTGTGTGTGTGTGTGTGTGTGTGTGTGTGTGTGTGTGTGTGTGTGTGTGTGTGTGTGTGTGTGTGTGTGTGTGTGTGTGTGTGTGTGTGTGTGTGTGTGTGCGTGTGTGAGTGAGTGACTGTGTGTGTGAGTTTGTGAGTGTGTTTGTGTGTGTGTGTCACTCACTCACTCACTCACTCACACAGTCACTCACTCACACACGCACACACACACACACACACACACACACACACACACACACATGCTCCTGTCATATGCGCACAGAGCTGATATCAGCACATCCGTGAGTAGTCATTAAACTAGTTCTCTTGCATATGTTATTGCGATTAAACTGCCAAATGCTCACAAGGTAATGTCGGAAACACAAAGTTCAGATGAAAACAGTTGGTTGTGCCTGTGCACGTATGCAGTTCCAGAAATCTTGTGTGTATATCAGATCCATCTGTCGTTACTAAAGTGAAAGCAGTTTAATACAGTGTGTATTGCTCTATCTGCTGTTAATATGAACCGAACAACAGGAAATCACTCACTGCTCGACTGACTGAACTTTAGTAGCTTTAATAAGAACACATCTCTTACTTGAATGCTGCTGTTAATGCTCTGGAGGAGATAAACATGGAGGACTGTGAACAGCTCTCTGAGGGCGGGGTCTGTGCTAGTATGTCAGTGTCCATCAACACGTGTGGGCGGGGCCTCTGTAAACTGGAATCTGGAAACGGCTTGTGCTGAGACACTGCTTATGATTTATGGGGATTAAAAAAAATGAGAGGGTGGATTTTTACCATTATAGGGTGGTTGTGTACACACACTGCCAACACACATTTATGTTCAAACACCTTATAAAAGTGAATTTTGCATAATAGGTGCCCTTTAAGTGGTCATGTTCAGCTTTGGAGATAGACTTAATGTGTGTCATTGTTCTCTACAGGTTGAGTGATTGTGGTGTCACAGATGAAGGTTGTGCTGCTCTGGCTTCAGCTCTGAGATCAAACCCCTCACACCTGAGAGAACTGTATCTGTCTGTGAATAATCTAAGAGACTCAGGAGTGAAGCTGCTCAAGGGTCTGAAAAAGGATCCACATTATAAACTGGAGACACTAAGGTAACAATAGTTTTTATCAGTTTTCATCATCATATTTTCATTTAAAGTTCAAATGGCTGTTTTACTCACTAGAAATAAAAGGAAATGTGTAGTGGAGTGTAATGATCATTTCTGCTGGTTCTGGATCAGCTGTCCGTTGTGTGGAAGTGACCTTTCATGACCTTTTGATGTTGTAAAGTGACTTTGAGCATCAGATAGAAGCTATATTATCATGTGTAAAAATGAATTAATAAAGCTTATCTAGTTAGTGCTCAGTTTTCTTGTGAAAAATGGCGCCGCCGTGTTCGGACGCCGTTCAGGTCGCTCCGCTAAGACTTTGCTTTTATTTATTATTCTACTCTCTTTTATTCTCTATTTTTTCCAACGGATCATCTGCTTTGATCTGTTACGACAGCGAAACACTTCTGGAAATTGGTTACCGCTACACTGACCTGTTTCAGGACACTTTCTCCAATCTTCCATCTGAGATTCGCCGGGATGCCGAGTTGAACAATGGCCACTCGAGTCGTCGGCGAAGATTCAAAAAACACCGCGGGAAACGCGCTGGGATCCGCAACAGACTGAGAAAAAGAGCATTCAGTCCTCCTCTCCCGAGCATTCTGCTCGCAAATGTCCAATCCTTGGAGAATAAGATGGGACGATCTTAGAGCCAGGATAAGTTTTCAACGGGACATGAGAGACTGTAACATCTATTGTTTGTCAGAAACATGGCTCACTTCGCGGTCCCGGATACAGCCGTGGCCGTCCGAGAACTTCTCTGTTTTTCGGATGGACAGAACAGCCGATACCGGTAAATCCAAAGGCGGTGGAGTGTGTTTCATGATCAACAAGAAATGGTGCGATCCTAGAACATCTCCATTCTTTTCGATCCTGCGCCTCGCTCTCACTCACATTTAACAATAATAATAATTTGCATCTATCTATCTGCCGAGGAGTTTTCTCGGTCATCGCACTGCTACTATATATCACCACACCAGACACGGGGCTGGCATGGCATTCATGATGTGATGTGACCAGCGGCGGCTTTATAAACACACCCCGACGCTGCTTTCATCGTCGGTGATTTTAACAAAAAGGCCAGATGGTATTTCAGGTCGTGTTCTACGGTCCTGTGCTGATCAGCTCGCTGGGCTCTTTACATCCATATTTAATGAGTCCCTTGCTACATCTGTTGTCCCCACCTCCTTCAAAAATCCACCATCATCCCTGTACCTAAGAACAGTAAACCCTCTTGCCTAAATGACTATCGTCCAGTGGCTCTCACATCTATAGTCATGAAGGTCTTTGAGAGACTCATCAAAAACAACATTTGCTCCTCCATTCCTGACACTTTGGACCCTCTTCAGTTTGCCTATCGTCCCAATAGATCGACTGAAGATGCCATCTCTCACGTCCTTCACTCCTGCCTTACTCACATCGACAGCAAAAGTGGGAACTATGTCAGGCTGCTATTTATTGACTATAGCTCAGCCTTTAACACCATAGTTCCCATTAAGCTAACACACAAACTCCTGGATCTCGGCCTGAATTCTTCTCTCTGCCTCTGGATTGAAGATTTCCTCACTGGCAGACCCCAGGCGGTGAGAGTAGGCCAGTTCACCTCCACCTCCATCACCCTGAGTGTGGGAGCTCCACAGGGCTGTGTGCTGAGTCCCCTGCTCTACTCTCTCTACACCCATGACTGTTTGTCTCCACCACTATCATCAAGTTTGCTGATGATACTGTTGTCCTGGGTCTCATTTCCAACAACAATGAGGACGGCATACTTGGACGAGGTGGAGCAACTGACATCATGGTGCCAGGACAACTGTCTCTCTCTGAATGTTAGCAAGACCAAAGAACTGATTGTGGACTTCAGGAAGAGACAGCAACGGTCATACTCCTCTCATGATCAGCGGGACACCGGTAGAGAGAGTGAACAGCTTCAAGTACCTAGGTGTGAACATCTCCGAGGACCTGACCTGGACTGCACACATCCAGGCTCAGGTGAAAAAAGCCAGGCAAAGACTGTACCACCTGCGCCAGCTGAGGAAATTCAGGGTCTCACCAGCTATCCTGAAAACTTTCTATCGAGGGGCGATAGAAAGTGTCCTGACTCAGTGCATCACAGCGTGGTACGGGAACAGCACCAGTCATGACTGCAAAGCCCTGCAAAGAGTTGTGCGCTTATCCGAGCGCATCTCAGGGTCAGCTCTCCCGCCTCTGCAGGACATTTACACCAAACGCTGCAGAGGTAGAGCTGCTAATATCATCAAAGACATTAACCACCCTGCAAAATCCCATTTCACCCCACTGCCATCTGGTAAACGCTGGAGCCTGATGGCAAAAACTGAAAGACTCAGGAGGAGTTTCTTTCCCCAGGCCATCAGACTCCTGAACTCAGTCACGTGACTCCACTTCACCCCGCACACACATAAACATCCAGTTTAACATTAACATCCACATACTGTCATTGCACTGCACTTTATGTTCTATTGTTACTGTGTAACAGCCTGTTATAAACCTGTTTGCACATTATACTTCTGTTTGCACATTACATTATACCTATTGTTTGCACATTATACTTTATATATATATTTTTTATCTCCTACTTGATTATTTATAACTCTACATATGTTTAGTACTTTTTTTATTCTATTTTTATTCTATTTCTATTTTAATTTCCTCCTTGTGTTTTCTTGTAACTGTTATTTGCACTGTCTTTAGAGCGGACCTGTTTACATTTCACTGCCAGTTGTATATTCTGTATATAACTGTGTATGTGACAAATAAAACTCTTGAATCTTGAAATCTTGATCTCTTGAAAAGATGTGACAGACGTAATGTCTCACACTGCATATGTGACTGTGTGTGTGTTTTATTTTAGGATTAGATGCCAGTCTGATGTTCTGCTGATCATCTGATGGTGAAAAAGGATCCACTACAGAGACTCACAGTCAACAGAATCAACAGAGACTGAAGATACAGTGACTTCACTGTTATAAATTAAGACTTCATTTAGATTTCAACGATCCTCTGACAGACCTGATGAGGCGGCAGTGAGACACCTTTTATTTCACAGCAGCAAATCACAGTTTCTCATTCACAGATTAACCATTTTATTTCTATAAACACACAGTATAAACTCAAAAGGTGTGTGTGTTGTCACAGAGAGAATATAGAGCCTGAATGTGTGTGTGTTGGACCAGCAGAGGAGACAAAGACTAATGAAAGATTCATTTACAAACAATGGAAGCTTGAGTGTATAATCATGTTCATAATAATAATTGTTACATTTGTATTAATGTATTAAAGGGAGTCATGTGATGCGTTTTCATGTTTTCTTTCTCTTTAGTGTGGCCTATAAAAACCACAATGACCAAAGTGCGGTTCATCTCGCTCTATTTGTTCAGCACTAGCTCATGCTGATGCCGTTTATTCTTCTATACTAACGTGTGTCGTAGCCTGAGATTCAATAGGTGTCATCATCATACAGTCTACACACACGCCGTACCCGAGTTCATCAGATCCGTGTCGTTCAGTGGGATTTGTGTATTTTACAGAGGACAGTTTCCTGAACCTGTGAGAGCACAAGACCGGCTGTGCACAGAGACTATTGCTAAACAATGGGTCAGTTCCACCTGTGAATCTCTTCTGAATCAGAGCCTGTGAGTGTGTTTTATTATGTGTTAAAGTATCAGCATTGACTGTTCAAATGTGGAGTGTCTGATCGTCTGTCAGTTCCAGTGAAGGTGCAGCAGTTGGCCGACTCTCTGCAGCTGATCTCAGGTCAGCTGAACTCTGTGTTTGGATCTTTGGGTTCACTCAGAGCCATATAGAGTGAGAGTCGCGACAACTCCATAGACTCCATCTCATCTCCCAGAGCAATTTCCTATATGTAGGTCTCTAAGCATTTCTTTTACTCCTCTTTTATTTCTCTTTCAGCACAAGAACCATACTCCCTTTCAAGGTCTGCCAATCTATCTACCTTCAGCTTTAAGAAATCAAAGACCTCTGTCAACACACAAGAACCACAACGGGATTCAATTGAGCTGATGACTCCCTGCAATGAGACCACACACTCACCATGAGTCTCCGCTCCCTGGGTTTTGCAAGCATTTGCTTGTTCCTTATTTCTAGTAAATACCAAACCTAACAAAATTTCCCATGTAAAAAAGTTTAAATACAGTGTAATTACCTCACAATTTTTGTTGTTGTTGAAATTTGTATTTATATTCAGATTGCTCCTGGTGATTTGAGCCAGCCATTTTCTCTGCTCCATGCCAGTGGAAGCCAAACATTCGCACTCCTTTCTCCGAGCGATTGGAGCATCCCCATGCAGCACAGCAAACCATGGCAGAGATCATGCAAGGACAACTTGGAGGAAAGACAGACAAAATGCTTGGCATGCTATTCAGTTTATTAGAAATGTTTTCATAAATTAATTGCTGTAAATAGTTAAAACACATAAAATATACATTTATATAAGTGTACAAACAGATGTTTAAGTTGTTTTAAACTTGAATATTTTATGTATCATATATGAAGAAATATTGTAAGAATTATATATTATAAAAATGGCAAGACCATTAAGAGACATCAGAAAAATAATGTATTGATATTTTCCATCTTATTGGGACACAAATAATGCAAATTGATCATTTTTCTTTTCAAAATATGACTTTAAATTTTGATTTTAATGTTTGTATCCCAGTATATGGATATAAATTGACTGAAAACAGAATTATTGTTTGGAAATAACTTTTACTACATTTTAAACATTTTATACAATTTCAAAACATGTTATTCTCTAATAACTTATGATAAATATTATTTGCATATTCTAACATATTCTGTTAAACAAGTGAACAATATTTCCAAATACATTTAAATTGAAAATTCATATAACTTAATGCAACATATACATTTCATACTAGCCCTAAAAAGATAAGAAAAAGTATGTATTAAATTATTTTCCATGTAATTAGGACATAAATAATAATAAAATGTCATGATTAAAAAAAGGGGAAAAAATACTTTGTTCATTTTAATATTTGTATCTCCAGAATACATTGCTCATTTGTCGCTATGAATTAATTGGAAAAACATAATTAAAAAATGCTTGTTTGGCAAAACAATTGGCAAGCCAGATTTTTAAAACATTTATTCTCTCATAACTTAAAGCAAACCTTTTTTGAAAAGTTCTGTTGAACATTAAGTATAATGCCTATTAATACATTTGTCTACTGTATCATATTTATTATGCAAAATTCTAGGGCAACTAAATTATCTATATGAACAAAACTTTGCTGAAAACCCTGTTGTACACAATCTACTTCATGCCTTCTATACTCCGATTGATAGTTCATACTTTTAAAGTAAATGTAAGGAATATAATTACTGTACTACAGCAACTAGATTATTCATAAGCATGAAGTAGATTGTGTACGATAGGTTTTTCAGCAGTGTTGGCCATATTGATAAATTATAGACCCTAAAAATTTGCATATTAAATATGTTAAATATTAAATAAAATGTTTGCAAATGTCAAAAAACAGAACAAGCACACTTCTGCATTATTAAGCACTACAGCATTATATATAATATAAGACTTATGAATTATATATTACTATATATAATAAGAATTGTAAACAGCAATGGATGAAGACCCAAACACCACGCTCACATTTATATATCCTCGTCTCCTTTAGTCCGGGGAATGGAGACGTGCAGTCTGAACTGATAAAGTCATTAACATTTCATTGTGGAAGTCCGTAAAAATAAGTATTATTGCTTTGATGTTAAAACACATAACACTTACTTCCCTGTGAATCCCCCCAGCATTCCTGAAGTCATCGCCTGAGACCTGTTCAATCTTCAGATATGTGTGTCTTGAGGACTGGGGTGATTGATTTCCAGTTTTAATTGATCCTAAAGAGCATTCGGGCTGTATTTAGCTGATGATGACGAGCACAAGAGAAAGAGAAGAAAGATAATGTGAGTGAGTTATGCATGTATGAATTAAAATGTGCTTGTTTTCATCACTGATGGACTAATCTGTTCCTAACACGACCAATCAGAAGCAGGAAGACGGCTAGATTAATTACTTAGACCCAATCCCATTTCTACCCCTTTGTCATGTGAAGGTGTCTCAATTCTCTTTTGGCTGCAGTGGTAGGGGTGAGGGGTAAAAGTTAGTAGAAGTTTAAACTACGTAGCAAGACCTTAGTAACTACCCCAAGTACCCTAGCAACCACATAGCATCCACCTGATGTACCCTAGCAACCGCATAGTAAAACCCTAGCAACCACCCAAGTACCCTAGCAACCACCTTAGCATCCACCTGAGTACCCTAGAAATCGCATAGTAACACCCTAGCAACCACTAAAGTACCCTAGCAACTGCATAGCAACCACCCTAGAATCCACCTGAATACACTAGCAACCACATTGCAACATCCTAGCAACCACCCTGAGTAAGTTAGCAACCACATAGCAATCCCCTATCAACAACCCAAGTACCCTAGCAACCCCCCTAGCTCCATAGCAACCACATAGCAAGTCCCTAGCAACCACTCAGACTACCCTAGCAACCACCCTGAGTACATTAGCAACTGCATAGCGACCACCCACAGTACCCTAGCAACCACCCAGAACAGCTTAGTAACAGCATAGCAACACCTTAGCAACCACTCCAAGTACCCTAGCAACCATGCTAGCAACCAACTGAGTACCATAGCAACCACATGGCTGTTTTCAAAGACTATTGACAAACACATCACACTTTAAACTTCAAACTACTTTAAACTGAAAATCTTCCCATTTTAAGCTTTTAAAACTTTTTCAACATTTCTGGACAAACTTTAATATCTGGTCATCCTTCAGAACGCTGTCGCTCTTTACATCACTGATCGTCTGTAAGCTCTTGCGTTACCAAGGCAACACCTGACTCGTTTGTGCTTCATTTCGTTATCGCAGCACCACAGTAGAAAACTCAACCATAACCGCACCGCCCGGATCGGATCGGCACTGAATGGAACGGTTAATAAACAGAGAGAACAGTTTGTCCCGATGGAAAAGCGGCTCCACCGGTCTATTTTAGGGGAAGGGGTATTAAACAGAATTGTGATTGGGCCTTAGTGCTGGCAGACGCCCTCTCACGAGCAGCACAGGAAGTAGAGCGAGCACAACAGAAGGAGATGTGGAGATACATGTGAACATGGTGTTACTGCGTTTCCTGTGTCAGATGCAAAGCCAGAGCAAAGAGCAGAGGAGACCAAAAAACACACGGGATCGCAAGATGACATCGATAACAGGAATGATGGAAGGCCGACGGGATCCTCTCCAAAATATCGTGATCTAAGAGCTGTGGATGAAATTCTCCAGAAACGAAACAGACTCGTCATTCCACAAAGCTGGAGACGAGACACACGACACAGAATCCATGAAGCTCGTCTCGGTGTGGAGAAATGTAAGAGGAGAGCGAGAGACGCAGTCTTCTGGCCTGGAGTTAACAGAGACATTGAACATCTGGGGAGACGGGAGACATGTCAGAGATTCAGACGCAGATCAAAGAGCCAATGATAATCCTGGACTGACCAACATCAGCCTGGGAGAAAGTGGGAATGGATCTCTTCATCTGAAAGGCCATCATTATTTAGTGCTGATTGACTGTTACTCAAACTGCCCTGAATTAGCCTTACTTCCTAACATGAGACAGAGCTGCCAAACATGTGCGGCCACTGATGATGGATGACGTGTGAGAATCAGAAACCATGAGAACTGGAGCAAGAAAGCTGTCAAGAGGAGCTCGGAGATCCGATCAGGGAAAACCGGCGATGGACAGATTCTCAGAAGAAACAGAGACTGAGAAAGAGTCACAAGTCTCGATTCAAAGCAATCCTGAGTCTGAGTCGACGGCATTATCTGCATCGTGTGCAAAGGATGAGTGTGATCTGCACACAGACGGTCAAACATCAAACAGTCACACAGTTTGATTTGATTTGATTTATTCTTTATTGTCCTCAGTAGAGGAAATTCAGTCCGTGGAAGCGCGAGCTGTATGAACATCGCATGTATGTGTAATATTTCTGTTGCTCTATGCACTGTTTATTTTCTGTTCAGTAACGCCGTTTGTAGTGGAGTGTTTTGCAAACTACCCCATGTGTGCGTGGGATCGGCGACGCTGATAATAACCCCTGTGAAATATCAGATACGGGAGTTTTGCTTACACTTCCCAGATAGCAATTACATTCGGCCGGATCCGTTTTAAGCCCCTCGCCTCCGTTTCTATCTTAGAGAGGTTTTCTGATTATGAACCAGATCCGTGCCAGATAGAGGTTTCAGCTTAAACATTCACACTGCCATCAGTTCAGTATTTATATCATTTTACAGATCTGGCCCAGATCACTTTTCCCATAGGAAACCCAAAGACATTAGCTGTGTCTGGCACTGATTTGGTCCAGATGTGTAATATGAATCTGAGCCGATACTGTTTTCACAGAGGCTACACTGGTGTGGCCCGAATCTGTGATAGGGGAGAACCGGGCGAAAGTAACAAAGCCATGTTCTCAGAGCTCGGACTACATTTGCGTTTCAAGCTATGACAGCACGTTCAGCAACCCTTGATGGATCTGCCAAAAATCACGTGATTTCCTCATCGTTTCCCGCGGTTAGGTCGAAATGCAGTTTTTGAGTACGGCAAGTAAATTAATGAAGCGGTACTTTTTTTTCTAATTACAAGTTGTGTTTCTCATTTCATGTGTCACAGCAACGATCAATCTACAGATTATTTATTGCTGTTTCACACCCTGAAGGTTTGTCTTTTCAGAGTTTTTCAGTGTAAACGTAAATTGTGTTTAAATGTCAGGACTTCCTGTCGGGACGAAAGTAACACTTGTTACTTTTGACACACTATTATATATAAAAATGCATATTATGCTAATTTAATTTTCGTATTGTTCATACTGTTGAAGAAAAAAAAAATCTAATCGATTGACATTGAAAATAAAAAAATATTCGAAACATTTCAAGTTTGTACTCTCGGGTTAAATTTAAAATGAAAATGTAATTTAATAATTTTTTTTGCAAAGATAAAGGACAAAATATGTGTGAAGTTTCATATTAACAAGGTCATAGTCAGATATGTTTAATAAAAACAAGAGTAGCACAAAACAATCTAACTTCTATTGTTGTGTTACTTTCGTCCCAGCTGATGGGGTCAAAAGTAACAATGTGCATCTTATGTTTAAAGTGAAATTATACTGTAGTCGTTCTGCATATGTACAAAATACCACCTGCTACTGATAGACCACACTTGAGAGTTATTGACCACAGAAAATATATATCTCTGTCTAAAACATTATCTTTTAAAATGAGGTTTTTCTGAAAAGTGGTCCTTTCGCCCCTGCTCTCCCCTACATATCTGAGCCGACTGCATTTAAACAAGGGCTAAAACTGCTCTGGCCCATATCTGCAAAAAGATTTGAGCCAACACTGTTTTGACAGAGACTACCTGATGTGGACCACATCCAAATACTTTCTCAAACTGTGTGAAGAACTCCGTGGAATAAACATTTTCAAAACAACATGGTTAGGGGAGACCGGGGATGGTTGGAACATTTTTGACATTTCTGTCTATATCTTAGAATACTTTTAAGCCAGTGTGTTCAAAATGTGATTGAAACTAGTCACAAGTGTCTGCTATTAAATGAGATGGCTATTATCTTTGCAACACAAACAGAAAATGCATGGTTTAGTTTCAAACACGAGGAGTGAAATGTTACAATTCACCCCATAGTCTGGGTCAGTTGTAACACACCCTGGGGTGAGATGTAACATTATGAAATAAGGATTATGATAAAAAAATATTTTGAAAGCTTTTTATTCAACACTGACCAGAAAATGAAAAAGTTTTTCTGGACATTCATCAGACTGTGGGAAATGTAGGCCTATGCCTAGGTAGCATAGGTTACTGTGATACCCTAACTGACAAAAATGCAGAAAATAAGGCAAAAGAACAATCCAGTGGTGATTTAAGTGAAACCGTAACACATCCGGCACAGCTCCGGCAGGCGGAATCGTTTCACGCACTCGTTACGCATCTGTAACGGGATGATCAGGCGGTGCTGGATCGGTGCGGGCACATATCCGCAACAACCCCTAAAAACAGAGCAGAAACGGCTTCGGCCCGATGTGCGTTTGGACTCAGGAACGAGTCCGTGAGGCGGATGCGGGCCAGTCCCGGCTCTATGGTTTTGCGGTTGCGGCCCTGTTCCGTTACAGCGTCCAGTGGCTATCTGGGTTGGCTACAACCATTCAGGCCAGCTATCCGGCCTCTATGTGTAAAGCGTTACAAACACTTTATCAAGGCTCGAAATCGCTCCATATACTCCCAAAATGTATTCTCTGCATCCTCAAAATTTGCACAGCACAAATTGAGCGATGTTATATAGTTATGAAAGCGCCGCAGGCGAGCATCTGAGGATCTCTTCAGAAAACTGGCAAATGAAAGTAAAGTTGCAGATGCTCAAGACACAATCATCATCGTTAAAGTCAGTGCTTATGCCACTCTCTCCTATTGCAGTCCTTGATTTGGAAATGAGCAGCTCATCAATAAAATGCAGCTCATATTTGTTGATTTGGGTTATGTGAACTTAAAAGTTCGTAGCTTGGGAATTAAAGATCGGATTTATATCCGTTTTGCGAGACACGTGACTCAGTGTAAATGAAATGGTGATAATGATAAATCAGATAGATATCTGATCTGTAAAAACACATGAAGTGGACCATGCAGGTATAAATAGGCCCAGCAAGAGAACTGTTGGGGATATATAGGAAGAAACATATAAATATTGAATCGGGAGGAATGTATCTCTGAACGAAACTGACTGTCTTCAGAACAGTTTCTCTGGCATTTTACAGCCGCATTCCAAAGAAACACCTTTTTCTTTCATAAGCACCACCGACTGTCAGAGAGTGAATTAGCATTTTTATTTAGTCCATCTGTTTTTGTTTTGTGCAGGTGTGTATTATGTACCAATTTCACAAAGCTAAAGTCAGACCCTTCTGTATTTGCTCTAAGTCTTGAAATTATGCAGTGTCATTTAAATCAAAAACAACTGCTCATGCTACATATGTCTATCTTTGTTTGGATCGTGATTAAAATGCAGTGTTTGCCTCGCATTTCAAATAGCTCATTTTTAAGGCAAGTTTGGCCAGTTATAGAGCAAATAAACTACAATAATTTGCTTAAACAAAGAAAAGAAAAAATCGACAGATGGTGTCGAAAAAACTCTGAATCGGCCATGAAAAATCTCTAGGTAGATCTGGCCTTTCATCAAGGCTGAGGTCAGGGATCTTTGGCTTGAAAAGGTTGGTGACCACTGCTTTAGAGAAAGGGGATGTGATGATGTCAGATGATGCTGTTCCTGAGGTCACCACTAGAGGTCACTGTGTGCTGATGGGATGGTGTTGGACACAGAATGGCACAAACAGAAGAAACTGAGCAGAGAGAAATAAAGACACACATGTTATTACTGCACTACAGATTGATTGATTGCTAAATATGAAAGAAAACCATCATCTGATCTCGTCCTGCAGTGAACAGAGACTCATAATAGCACAGAAACACAATCAAACAGAGCTAAACGAGACTAAAAGAGTGTGATGTGAGAGAACACAAGAGATGACTTTAAAACATCAGGATTTATTCATTATTCATATATAAAATAGCAATAAATAAATAAGATAAAAATTCAAGAAAGGTCAAATTAAAAGCAGGAAAAGTACAACAGAACCTCTGGGAACCGGCACATGCTAGGATAGATGGAAACGAGGAAGCGGATCAATGGAAAAGAAGGCTCTAAAACACACCACCAGAGATATAAACATATCACCGAGTAAAGCAGAAATGAAAGGGATAATTACAGGAGCTGTGAGGAGGAAATGGCTAAAGATGTGGGATGAGCAGGGGATCCTTCCCTGTTTATTACTGGAAAACATCCATCAGGTCATTGCTATAGATGTGCTTTAGCAGAGACTGTGGAGCATGTGAAAGAGATGAATGCAGTTAATAGAAGAATTCAGTTTATTGAATATTGAAAGTGTGACACTTGAGACAACAGTAAAGAATGCCTCAGCACAGTATAAAGTCTATCAGGCACTGAGGAATTATTGGACAACTATCGGATTAATGAATAGGATTTAAGGTTCAGTTTGTTGTCACTGATCTCGCTCTTGCTCCAGTATCTGGTCCAGCAGGAGGCGGAAATGCACCTTTAAGTGGGTTTGCCAACCGCCATTAGAAGAAGAAGAAGAAGAAGAAGAAGAAGCTCTCGTGAACGCGCGTGTCTGTTCACTCTAAAGTGAAAGTAAAAGTTCTGACGCCATTTTAAGATGGAAAACTGCCAATACGATAGTATTTGTTACAGAGGCTCAAAGTGTTTATCGTTTGTCAGAGTTTAATCAGGAATGTCCGTGTGTGTTTCTGATGTTAAAGCTGGAGGATTGGAGAAGCTGTATCTTGTGAAAGTTTGATCGAGGTGAGTGTTCATGTGTGTGACTTCCTCATATTAATATCAATCTCTGGAGGACATTTTGAGGGATTGTTTGATATGAAATCTTTAATGAAGGGTTTATTTTGTGTTTGGTGATGTGTGTGTGATTCTTCAGAGGTTTAACAGCAGATGTGTAAACATGAGTGAATGAGCTTGAGTTCACACAGTCACGTGATCCTTTCCTCACACACTCCAGATGTGTGCAGATAAATGATGAAGGATGTTTAATGTAATCATTTAATTTAGTGTGTGATGTTTGTTCATTCAGAGTCAGTGGAGGAGCTCAAACTCATCAGATTCTCCTGCAGCTTCATCATGGGTAATTCTAGATCTAGAGATGGAGATCTTTCTTCAAGATGCAGGTACTTTCCATTTTTTCCCGTGTTTTAAAACTAACATAATATTAAATGAAAAGATAGTAAAGTTTCCTCAAAGTATTTTTGATGGAGGATGAATGTGTTTATATTAATATGGTTCCTCTCATAAAGAATGATCCCAGTAATCTAAAGGATTATCTGAATCTGTTCTCTGTTCCAGTTCAGTCCAGCAGAAGAGCTCAAACCCAGAGTCCAGCTGTGTGTCTATGAAGAGTGACCGCTCTATGAGTCACCCAATAGAGTTTAAGAGTGGAGACACACGGCCTGATCTCAGGTATATCATCTCTATAACAGTTATGCTTATAGTATTTGATCTCTATAAAATAATTGACAAAATGTAAAATGTGTACCTTGAATGCAATGTAAATCGCTTTGGATAAAAGCGTCTGCCAAATGCATAAATGTAAATAAAAGTTATGCTTATATTAGATTTTTCGGAAATTATTATTAATTTACATCAGTGTAATGAGTTCAGATATAGATATTTGCAGTCTATTAAGAAATAAAAAATGTATGTGTAAAATTAATAAAAAATCCTTTGTACCTGACACTAATTTATCCAGTTTAGGGGTGTATAGTAGACTTTAATTCAAGTATAATTTGTAGCAGATAAATTTGGGAATATTATAATCAAAGTATGGGACACAAATCACTAACAGAGTTACAGACGTTACAGCAAAAGTGTTACAACTCTCCTAAAGCTGGACATCTTTTTTTGAGTCGGGCTGAAGTTGAGCTTGTGCCGTTCGTTGTGTGTTGTGCAGTGTTCTTGCAGTGTTCGGGGGAAACGAGAGTATGGCACAGTTGAAGCAGAGCTGCGAACCGACTGCCCTAAACAGTGTTTTTCCCTCACTGTGCCTGCGCCAAAACAGAAGTTAAACCATTTCATCTTTAACGCAGAAGAAAGAAACGAGAAGAGGGAGATTTATAATTTCTGTAGCTATCAAAGTAGCTGCACTTTAGCAAACTGTTACTTTCCTCCAGTTTGTGTTGCAAAATGGATAAACCATATAACCACGTCTTCTAAACATATATACCGACACCTTTTAATTGACTTGTTCTTCACTTTATTTACTCGTTTGTTTAATATTTACTTTAATTTTATTATCACTGGAAATTTAAACCATTGTCCATCAATTTGCAATTGATGATGTCATTGTTTCAAACCATGAAGGCGAGTCTGTGGGAATCACATGTGAAAAGCAATGAGCACTTTGTGTAAAAGTAATGAATTTATAACCTTGTATGAAAATACCATATGAAAAGGTAATGCAGGATTTAAAATGTTTTAAAAAGATATAAGAGCACACATTTAGTAGTTAAGTGGGCGTTTCATTGGCTGTCTGTCAGGACAACGAGTCCACAGGTTTCCTAAAAAAGAAAAAACCTGTATGGTGGTGTTTTGTGCAGATGAAGAGACAGGACTTCACTTCTGCATCTGCTTCGACACACGCGGGGGTGTGTATAGTGTTCACTTCACACCGGAGGATTATCATCCCGCCGATATGATGGAGTTCAACATTGCAATACTCATGTAAAGGATGATATTAAATGAATAAACATCCACACACGATGCTTATTTTCCCGTTGTTTTTACGAAAATCAATTTCAACATTGATGAAAACAAATGATGTACATTAACATCTTAATAGTCAAAGATCGCCGACGGCCCCAGATTACTATTGTTCAACCTTCACTGTTCATTAAAACATCACACACTCACTTTAACAAACTCAGTATCATTAGAGACAAAAAGTGCTCATATTGGGAGAAATATTGACTTATCGCATGCTTGCAAAATATTTCGTCATACAGAATACCATTTCTACTCATATCTCACTGAATGATCCGATCTGAAAGAGCTGAAACATGTCCAGAGACCGCTCTGTCCACTTGAGCTTAATGTAAATATTCAAGTTCCCTCAAATGCATACTCATAACGTGATATACATCCTCACGCTATCGTAAGGCCGCTGACACTCGCTCCAATGGAGGTAGCGGTTCGCGGGTGAATCTGACTCCATTTTATCATAATTTCTCATTTAGATTAGAATGCTAATTGATTGTTTGGTAATTTATATTTAATAGTTAAGCACACATTTAATTATTCCGTTTAACCCTTTGTGGAAAGTACTCATTCATAATCTCCAAGAGATCGTTAATAATTCCAGAATAAATCAAAGTGTAACAATTTATTAACAGTCAGGTAAATATATAATGCCAATTCCATAATAAATTCAAAATAATTCATACATAACATCAAATACTCTGAAGAGTGAGAGATGCATTACTGACTTCCTGAATGTTACGTGCGCTGGTTTGTCTTAAGACATCCAGTATCACGGACGAACCTGGTTCCAGAATTCAGCCCCAAACTTTCTGCTACATCGTATTTAAGTATTCAGACCGGACAATCCCTTCTTTCAAATGGAAACACGTTAATAATGGGAATCACTCCCTCATAGACCTGTTTGACAAAAGACCAATTGATCACACCCACCATACTATGCAAGATATCCTTTAAACTCCTAAAACCATTATAATTATTTTACAGTCTTTCACTATCTGTGAATTTGCACAAAATAAACCCATAACACAGAATGAATGAATAAAGGAACATGAAACACACACAATAACACTAGCGTTATACTGTCTGTGGTTCGGCCGTGACGGTCACGGATCCGTCAGAGATGCAGCTCGAAGAAAACGTAAACTGTGCACCGTGAGTCTTGTTTTTTTTTTTTTTACCAATATGTTTATTGTCCTTTTCTTGTTTTACAACCACAGAACAAATACACGAGCATACACCCTTTACATACACACATTCAATTTACACTTCTTAATGAGAGAACTGCATAATAAAAAAATAATAATAATAATAATAAATAAAAAAATAAAATAAAATAAAATAAAAATTTAAATAAATAAAAACGTCTTTTCCGGTAAGGTCTACATTTCCATTTTATATGATATTTATGTATGGCTCCCATAGCTGATCAAAGTCTTTCCTCTTGCCCTTAGCAATATAAGTTAGCCTTTCCAGTCCAATACAGTTTGATATCTCCTTTATCCACATTTTCATAGATGGAGCGTCCATACTCTTCCAGCATAATGCAATAGCTCTTCTGGCCTGAAGGAGACCAAAGTCTACGAGTTTGATCTGTTTTGATGTTTGATGCATGAAGTCCATCGGATATATTCCCAAAACACAAAGTTTTACATTCAAAGGCATTCTAATGTTAAACATGTCTGACATACATTTTATAACCTCCTTCCAGAAGATTTGTATTTTTGGACATTCCCAGAGGCAATGGTAGTGTGGCCAATTAGTGTGGGCGGATATTAGCGAGACTTATGCCAGATGCTCAAAGCTTATCAGTTTCTGTTATTGGTAAGCATCAATACTCCTAGATGACCAACAGCAGCTTCACTTTTGCCTGATACATGATATTAATCTGTACAGTATTGTAATCTGAGCGGTGTTCACATCAGCGTATATAACATTATATTATAATCTAACACTGGTCTCTCACCGAGACTCCTGCCCTGTTCTCCACTGGTTCTCCTCACACCACAACTCAATGTGTCTCCTCTAATCGTTGTTCTGTCTAATCCTGGCCTTTCCTAATTGTGTGTCATACTTCTATGGCTGCGGTCTGCCTTATGAGTATTAATAAACAAATGTCATTGCGTTCCATTGTTTTCCTGGTCAACCCGGCACGGGTTTATCAGGCATATTTCACACGTATAGTGTGATCAGTCGAGTCGCAGGTTGACGATCAGAACATATAGCACTTCTAACTTTTATTTGACTTAGTTTTAACTTAGACACCTAGTCTGATCATATTGGATGAACTCATTCATTCAAAGGATTAAACTGAATCTGTTCTCTGTTCCAGTTCAGTCCAGCAGAAGAGCTCAAACCCAGAGTCCAGCTGTGTGTCTATTCAGAGTGACCACTCTATGGGTCAGCCAATGAAGTTTAAGAGTGGAGACACACGGCCTGATCTCAGGTATATCATCTCTATAACAGTTATGCTTATGGTATTTGATCTTTATGAAGTTGTTATTAATATACAGCAGTGTAATGAGTTCAGATCCTGTGTGTTTCAGTCTATTAATGATGATTATTGTGCTCTTGTGTAAAGCTCTATGTATTGTATTGTTAATACATTCACACACTGTAAAAGCTGTTGGTCTGTTACTCAGTTAATGACACAATTACATCAATATCAGTGTGTCTGATTCTTTACCCTCTTCATTCTGATTTAAGGGCAAATCTTCAATCCAGACCAGTTCAAAACAAAACTGTGTTCACGCCTGAGATTCAACCACAAGACTTTAATGAAAGCATGTGTCCTGGTTTCAGGTAAAATGTGGGACTTTTGTTGTGGTTTAATTTTAGGAGCTGCGATGACATCACACATCACTCAAACACATGATTAATGATTGACACATTTCAGAAACCGTATGATGTTCTGTGTCCCATAATACAGCAAACAAATCATCCATTCTGTGATCTATGGCTATTTACTTCTCTAACTTGTGTAATAAAGTGGTATTTTAATCTCACAGCCATGACTCTAAACCTGCTGAAGTCCTCGACACACTGAGATCAAATCTGAGGAAGAAGTTTGAGTGTTTGTGTGAGGGAATATCAAAGCAGAAACCCAACACTCCTGAATGAGATCTACACAGAGCTCTACATCACAGAGAGTGAAAGTGGAGAGATCAATAATGAGCATGAGGTGAGACAGATTGAGACACAGTCCAGGAGAGCAGAAACAGAGGACACAGCGATCAAATGCAGTGACATCTTTAGACCTTTACCTGGACAAGACAAACCCATCAGAACTGTGCTGACAAAGGAGTCGCTGGCATTGGAAAAACAGTCTCTGTGCAGAAGTTCATCCTGGACTGGGCTGAAGGAAACAGAATCAGGACGTCCAGCTCATATTTCCACTTCCTTTCAGAGAGCTCAACTTGATGAAGGACAAAACACTCAGTCTTTCAGATCTTCTTCATGTCTTTTTCCCTGAAACCAAAGAAATGGAAATATCCAGTGATCAGTATAAAGTGTTGTTCATCTTTGATGGTCTGGATGAGTGTCGTCTGTCTCTGGATTTTCAGAGCGATGTGAGGTTGTGTGATGTGACTGAATCAGCCTCAGTGGACGAGCTGCTGGCGAACCTCATTGCGGGAATCTGCTTCCTCGGCTCTCATCTGGATCACCTCCAGACCCTGCAGCTGATCTCGTCCCCTCTGAGTGTGTCCATCGAGTGACAGAGGTACGAGGCTTCAGTGACCCACAGAAGGAGGAATACTTCAGGAAGAGAATCAGTGATCCGAGTCTGGCCGACAGGATCATCTCACACCTGAAGTCATCAAGGAGCCTCTTTATTATGTGTCACATCCCAGTTTTCTGCTGGATCTCAGCCACTGTTCTGGAGAAGATGTTGAGGAAATCACGGAAAAGAAAGATTCCCAAGAATCTCACTCAAATGTACACACACTTCCTGATCCTTCAGATCAACATCAAACATGAGAAGGACTATGAGAAGAGAGTGAAAGATGAAGACATGATTGTCAAACTGGGGAAACTGGCGTATCGGCAGCTTGTGAAAGGAAACCTGATCTTCTATGAGGAAGACCTGAGCGAGTGTGGCATTGATGTGGCAGAAGCATCAGTGTACTCAGGATTGTGCACTCAGATCTTCAGAGAGGAGTTGGGCTTGTATCAGGGGAAAGTCTTCTGCTTTGTTCATCTGAGCCTTCAGGAACATCTAGCGGCTCTATATGTGCATCTCTCCTTTATAAACAAGAACATCAATGTGTTTGACCAGATCACCAAACCAACTAATGGAGACACCGCTTCACTGTCTGATCTCCATCAGAGAGCTGTGGATGAGGCTTTAGACAGTAAAAATGGGCATCTGGACCTTTTCCTTCGTTTCCTTCTGGGTCTGTCAGTGGAGTCTAATCAGAGTCTCTTACAAGAACTAAAGACACAGACAGGAAACAGCTCTCACAACAATAGGAAAACAGTCAACTATATTAAAGAAAAGATCAGTGAGAATCCCTCTCCAGATAAATACATCAATCTGTTTCACTGTCTGAATGAACTGGGTGATCTTTCACTGGTGAACGAAGCTCAACCTCATACGAGCCGTGGAGGATTACGTGCTGTGAAACTCTCCTCATCTCAGTGGTCAGCTTTAGTTTTTGTGTTGTTGTCCTCAGAGGAGACGATGCAGTGGTTTGACCTGAGAGGATTAATTGGAGTTGGAAATGATGGGTAAGTAACACTGAGTTCAATCAATACAGTCTAAAACATTATGAACAAAGAGAAACACAGAGATCAGAGGTGTTTAAATCACGGGCACAGATTGATTTCTGGGATATTGTTCATAATTTGCGGGTGTTTGTCAAACGGAGGCTGTGTCCTAGTAAGGCTGCATATCTCGACTGCACGTCATCAAGCGCCTCTGAAGGCGTCTCAGTTTGAAGGATCCTTCGTTTCCCATCTTTAATTCAGCTCAATCACCCACAATCCTTTGCACACATTCACATTCATGAAGAAGACCTGCTGGAGAACGGCACTGAGCTTATCTGAGTTCATCATGAAATGTAAGACACAAATAAGGTTTTCAGAGATGAAGGCACACGTGTTATCTTTTGTTTTGGTGTAAATGAATCAGTCGACACTAAACTGCCAATAATGTGAGCCACTGAAGACACAGACGGCTGTCATTCACTGCATTGCATTCATAGAACAGCCAGTTAATATAAAGCTCTTTATTACAAAGTATTTCCCAGAATGAAGTTTGAACAGTATTTTGGTGGCGTGACCGTGGGGGCGGGAACACGTGGCCATGAGCCCTTACTAGAGCGTCTCATAGTGTTTAATGCTGAGGAGGACTGGAGTCTACAAGCCTCAGAAGGACTGGACTAGGAAAGACACAACCTCACTAGGATGCAGCCGTCCGTTTGAGACGCTCCCAATATCAATATGAGGGAGACTCCTGGAACTTCCCGGAGAGCTGGGATGTCTGATTATGGGAGTGAATCCGCTGAACTATTGATCGGAGTCGCTCCTGAAACTGTGATGGTTGACACAGTGATCACCATAGCAACGGACGGGACAGTAACCTCTGATGTCATCATAGATCTGAGCACTGAGTGTTGTAGTGTAAATGCAGACTAATAGACCGGACACAGAAACACTGACCAGAGAAAGAGACCACAGATCTGTGTCCGTTATAAACCAGCTTCATTAAAACAACATTTGAAGGGATTTAATGTCAGGTGTATAAAGAATGGATCCAAGAGCAGAGATGGACAGGATATCAACAGTCTTTAATGAGAAAATAAATAAGGCAGTCTGTCATTAAGGCACATAGAACTGAGAACAGCAAACTCAGAAAGCAGCTGAGATGATCCTGTCTTGAAAAGGTGAAGGCTCGGGACACCCGTCGAGGTAGAGGCAGTTCTTGAGAGATAATAACAGCCAGGCAAAGAGGACCGAAAAGATACTCTTGCAGCAAATGCAGAAACCAGACAAAACTTAAGCGCAAGGCTGTATCAGACAAAACAAGACAATGTGAGAACTTCCAAGAATAGAGCAGCAACCATAAACGCATGACAAGAGACAATGATCCAACAAGAGGCAGCATGAACAAACACTAGATAAAGGGTAAGCAGTCAAACAAGAGTGGAAACAGGTGTCATCGCAAGGCAGCGACCGCTGATTGCGATGACTAACAGGTGCAGGTAGATAGAGAGAGATGAACGTAACGAGCGAGAGAGTGAATGAGTGAGAGTGTGAGTGTGAGTGTGTGTGCGTGTGCGTGTGCGTGTGCGTGCGTGTGTGTGTGTGTGTGTGAAACAATCAGGAAGGAGAGTAAGAAGCAATAGAGAAGGAACCTGACACATGACAGTACCCCTCACTCAGCGCGCCCCAGGCGCTCCGAGAGGAGCCTGGCGAGACCGGTAGAAGTCATCAATCAACAAGCGATCCAGGACGTCCCGGGCCGGAATCCAACGCCTCTCCTCAGGACCGTACCCCTCCCAATCCACCAAAAACTGGTGGCGCCCCGAGGCGGACGTCAAGGAGCTTGCGAACTCTATAGATAGAGGCCTCCTCGTCGATCGGAGGAGGAAGGGAGGGACGGTGGGCGCGAATAACAGGCTTAATACAAGACACATGAAAAACCGGATGAACACGGCGCATCCGACGGGACAGCTTGAGTTTAACAGCGACGGGGCTGATAACCTTTACCACAGGAAAGGGCCCAATGAACCGAGGCATGAGCTACGAGACGCCTCTTGAATGGGCAAGTTGGTGGAAAGCCACACCTTCTGACCACAGACATATCTTGGAGCTCTAACACGGTGACGATTGGCAGCTCAACGAGCACGTGCCCTGGAATGACATAATGCAGATCTCACTCTCCAGGTTTGCTTACATCTCTGAATGAAAGCTTGACGGACGGAACCGAGGCCAGAGACTCCTGCGCTGAAAACGGGAGGTTGGTAAATCGAGACAACTCTCAAACGGAGACAACCCAGTAGCGGACGACGGAAGGTAATTGTGAGCATACTCGCCCACGGCAGCTGGTCGCTCCATGAAGCAGGGTTCTGTGACGTAAGACTACGCAGCATGCGACCAAGAATCTGATTGGTCCTTTCGGCCTGCCCATTAGTCTGCGGATGGAATCCTGATGACAGACTGGGGGAAGCCCCTATCTGACGACAGAATTCCCTCCAGAACTGGGAGGTAAATTGGGGGCCCCTGTCAGACACTACGTCCGAAGGAAGACCATGGATCTTGAACACGTGATTAACCATAATCTGGGCGGTTTCAAACGCAGACGGTAGTTTAGGGAGCGGGATAAAGTGCGCAGCCTTAGAAAAACGATCCACGACGGTGAGAATGACCGTATTACCAGCCGAAGAAGGCAACCCGGTCACAAAATCCAACGCGATGTGAGACCAGGGACGTGAAGGAATAGGAAGAGGTCTAAGAAGACCCGCCGGAGGACTATTGCTAGACTTAGTCTGGGCGCAGATAGAACAAGCAGCAACAAACTGCCGGATATCGCGCTCACGAGTAGGCCACCAAAATCTCTGCCGAATGGCCGCTAACGTTCCTCTAACCCCGGGATGCGCAACCAACTTAGACGAGTGCCCCCAGCGAAGAACCGTAGGACGAGCGACCTCAGGTACAAATAATGTTCCCTCTGGAGCGCGAGGTGGTCTAGGAATCTGCGAGAGAGAACGCTTAACCATCTGTTCCACTCCCCAGACAGCTGCCCCGACCACGCATCGCGGAGGCAAAATCTCCTCTATGGTCGTGGCAACTTCTGACGAGTCGAACTGCCGAGAAAGAGCGTCAGGCTTTAGGTTCTTAGAACCAGGTCTAAACGAAATAGAAAAATCAAAGCGATAAACAAAGCCCAGCGGGCTTGACGGGCGTTAAGACGTTTCGCAGAGCGGATAAACTCTAGATTGCGATGATCCTTCCAGCCAGTGTCGCCACTCACCCAGCGCCAGACGGATCGCCAAGAGTTCTCGGTTGCCAACGTCGTAATTCCGCTCCGGAGGTGAGAGGCGATGAGAGTAGAACGCGCACGGATGTACCTTGTCATCCTTGGAAGAGAGTTGCGACAAGATAGCTCCCACCCCAATGTCGGAGGCATCGACCTCGACGATGAACTGACGCCTAGGGTCAGGAGTAATCAAAACAGGCGCGGAGGTAAAAAGGTTCTTAAGTCGGTTAAACGCACGCTCAGCAGCCTCAGACCAAGCGAACCTGGCCTTGGAGGAGGTGAGAGCGGTCAGCGGGGCGGCAACCTGGCTAAAACCTCGTATAAAGCGCCTATAAAAATTGGCAAAACCCAGAAACCGTTGCAGGGCGACACGAGAATCTGGGACAGGCCAATCGAGAACTGCCTGGACCTTGCTAGGGTCCATGCTGATCCCCTCCGTAGAGATCACTGAACCGAGGAACATAACCGATTGGGCGTGAAAGACGCATTTCTCTGCCTTAACGAATAGCCGGTTCTCCAACAGACGCTGCAGGACACGACGAACGTGCTGAACGTGAACCTGGAGGGATGGCGAGAAAATCTAAATGTCATCCAAGTACACAAATACAAAAACGTTTAGCATGTCTCGCAAGACATCATTAACCAAGGCTTGAAAAACCGCGGGAGCGTTGACAAGCCCGAAAGGAAGGACGCGATATTCAAAGTGCCCAACAGGAGTGTTGAACGCGGTCTTCCACTCGTCCCCCTCCCTGATACGCACCAAATGGTAGGCGTTACGCAAGTCCAATTTGGTGAATATCTTTGCGCCCTGTAGGATCTCAAAAGCCGACGACATAAGAGGCAAGGGATATCGGTTCTTGACTGTTATGTCGTTCAGCCCTCGATAGTCGATACAGGGATGCAAAGAACCATCCTTCTTCTTTACAAAGAAAAACCCCGCACCGGCAGGCGACGAAGAAGGAACAATAATCCCCGCGTCGAGGGACTCTGAGAGATACTTCACCAGAGCCTCTCGCTCGGGCGCCGAAAGTGAGTACAATCTACCACGAGGAGGCGCAGTGCCGGGGAGAAGCTCGATCCCACAGTCATAAGGGGCGGTGAGGGGGCAAGGAAAGCGCCCGGGAACGACTGAAAACCGCCCGCAGATCATGGTACTCCTCCGGGACTCCAGACAAGTCATCAGGCTCCTCCTGGGAGACAGAAACAGAAAAAACGGCAGAGACAGCAGAGACCAGACAATTCACATGACAAGACAAATTCCAACTATGAATAGACCCCTTAACCCAGTCAATCTGAGGATTATGCTGGATAAGCCAGGGATGCCCTAAAACAATGGGAGTATAGGGACTGAAAACATAAAAGAAACAGTCTCTTGGTGGTTGCCGGAGACAGTGAGACTCACCGGACGGTGACGCGCGAACTAAAGAGAGCTCTCTGCCGTCCAGGGCAAATACAGTAGTAGAGTCAGTTAAGTTGACCAAAGGAATCTTGTGCTCACAAGCCCATCCTTCGTCGATAAAGTTGCCCTCGGCCCCCGAGTCGATGAGGGCAGTTCCGGTCGCTGAAGAACCTGCCCAACGGAGAACAGCAGAGATCGTAGTGCGAGATCTGGGAGAAGAGGAATTCGCAGAAGCGCTCACCAGTAATCCTCTGTCTACTGGTGAGCTCTGGCTTTTAACGTGCATGATGCCACGGCGTGACCAGCCCTCCCACAGTAAAAACAGAGACGATTGAGTATCCGCCGTTGTAGTTCCTCTGAGGAAATGTGCATGCCCCCGACCTGCATGGCTTCAGCCTCAGACTGGTCACGAATGGGAAATGCAGCGGGGGATGAAACATTGCATGGCTTCGAATAAGAAGAACGAACCCGTCGCCTCTGCTCGAAACATCTGTCCAAGCGAATGGCCAGATCGATGAGCTGATCCAGCTGAGTCGGCGACCCCCGCGCTTAAATCTCCTCCTTAAGGTCCATGTTCAACCCCTCCAGAAAGCGAGCGATAAGTGCAGGCTCGTTCCATTCGCTAGTTGTTGCCAGAGTCCTGAACTCTATAGCGAAATCGGCCACGGACCTTCTGCCCTGACGTAGAACAGCAAGAAGACGTGAAGCCTCACAGCCAAGACAGATCTATCAAAGACCTTTCTCGCCCACAAAGTGCACCGGCTGCAGCACGCCGATTTAGCCTCCCAAACAGACGTTCCCCACTCGCGTGCGCACGCCCGTGAGAAGCGAGAGAACGAACGCAATGCGAGCCTGATCCTCCGCATACGTCTGAGGCTGCAGAGAAAAGACAACCTCACATTGTATGAGAAAGGCTCTGCACTCTGTGGGCTCACCGGCATAACAGGACGGATTGTTGACTCGCGGTTCAGAGGGCAGCTGTCGGTTGAGCGTCACCGCTGGTTCCTGGTGAAAGTGGAGAAAACGGGCTGACAGATCTGAAACTTGAGCAGAAAGACTCCTAACTGCTTGATGGGCGGCAGCCAACTCCTCCTCGTGTCTACCGAGCATTGCCCCTTGGGACTCGACAGCCGATCGGACGGGCTCCTCCTCTGCTGGATCCATGGTTGGTGGTTGGATCATTCTGTCAGGTGTATAAAGAATGGATCCAAGAGCAGAGATGGACAGGATATCAACAGTCTTTAATGAGAAAATAAATAAGGCAGTCTGTCATATAGGCACATAGAACTGAGAACAGCAAACTCAGAAAGCAGCTGAGATGATCCTGTCTTGAAAAGGTGAAGGCTCGGGACACCCGTCGAGGTAGAGGCAGTTCTTGAGAGATAATAACAGCCAGGCAAAGAGGACCGAAAAGATACTCTTGCAGCAAATGCAGAAACCAGACAAAACTTAGGCGCAAGGCTGTATCAGACAAAACAAGACAATGTGAGAACTTCCAAGAATAGATCAGCAACCATAAACGCATGACAAGAGACAATGATCCAACAAGAGGCAGCATGGACAAACACTAGATAAAGGGTAAGCAGTCAAACAAGAGTGGAAACAGGTGTCATCGCAAGGCAGCGACCGCTGATTGCGATGACTAACAGGTGCAGGTAGATAGAGAGAGATGAACGTAACGAGCGAGAGAGTGAATGAGTGAGAGTGTGAGTGTGAGTGTGAGTGTGTGTGTGTGTGTGTGTGTGTGTGTGTGTGTGTGCGTGCGTGTGTGTGTGTGTGAAACAATCAGGAAGGAGAGTAAGAAGCAATAGAGAAGGAACCTGACACATGACATTTATTGTATTATTTACTTATGATATTAATTATTATTATTATCAGTAATAATTATCTCCGGGCTCGACATTAAGCCTGTTCACGTGTTTGTCATTCACATTGTCCGAGTAAAAAAATAGTTTGTCCATAATTTTTGTCAGTGTTGTAAATATAATTTATTCTGAAGCAATATTCTCTCCAGTGTTCAAGCAGCTTTGACATGTTTAAATCTGCATATCTTTGATATTTTTACCTTTTACAAAGGGCATTTTTTCCATAATCTTATTGATTAAATATATATGTTATGCTTCAGCTTTTATTTTAAATTCTTAAATTTGATCAGTAAATTAAATTAGAATTAGACACTATAGGGGTTACCAATCAAATTAAATAATTTACAATAAAAAATGACAACTACATTAAATAAATGTTATGAGATTGTTTTAAATATTTTGAATATAGAAATAAGAAATGTTAAACCATGAAACTAAAGCACCAGTAGGTGGCGCAGGTGACTCTTAATGACCGAGTCATTGAGTCGCTCATTCAAACGATTCATTCAAGAATGAGGCTGTCGTTTATGAACAGGTCATTGAATCTTTGATTCAACCGATTCATTCAAACGCTGAATCGTTCAGTAACACACTGTTGCTGTGAGAAGCGTTACGGTTCTGCTGTGATCTTTGTTTGGATCTATTTTCGCTGCTGAAATAGAACAGAAACAGTCAATATTGCATCTGAAATGTAAGTGACTTAATGTTAATTAACTGTTTATTGAGCTGTCATATGAAATCAGTGTCATTTCCAATCGTGATTGTATTCAGGAAAACAGCACTCTTGATTGTGTGGTGTTGCTTAACTGTAGCTATCATATGTTATAAATATAAAAACTCCACAGTTTGTGATTTTAACCGTGTATGTTAACGGAGTTTCTCTGTGTGAGCGGCGCCGTTTGTTGTGATTTCTCCTCGAGAGGCTGCACGGCGTCAACAGCTCAACCTTGTTAACACCAGTTCATTATACATTACATTATATCATTATTATCCACTATCCATCGACACTTACACTAAATCAATGCACAATCATTCTTGCGTTTTGGTGATTCCCTAGATATTTTTTTGTTATTGCCGTTTTAATCAGGATACTTGTCCGGTCGGACACTTGCCCCTTCAAAAATCCACTTGTCCCGGACAAACGGACAAGCGTTAATGTCCAGCCCTGATTAACTTATTCTTTATGTTCAAACAGTGACACAGTAAACACAGGAGATGAAGTTCTTCAGAAGATGCTGCCTGTGGTTACAGCAACTAGATCAGCTCTGTAAGTAACACTGAGAACAATCATCACTGTGTGTGTGTGTGTGTGTGTGTGTGTGCTGCCTGTGGTTACAGCAACTAGATCAGCTGAGTAAGTAACACTGAGAACAATCATCACTGTGTGTGTGTGTGTGTGTGTGTGTGTGTGTGTGTGTGTCCATTACTGGCAGAAATGCTACAGCCGCTGTAATTTCTGGAACAAGAATATGTGGACATCAAACACGCAAACTCAAACTCAGAGATTAAACTTTTATTGTGAAATGGCAATGAACAGTTCTCATATTTCAGAGATATTGACGTATTCTCCTGTGTTGCTGTAGGTTTATAAATGATTTCCCTCACAGATCTGATGAGATTCCCAGATGAGCGTTATAAGTTATATGAAGAATAGTGCAGTGGAGACGGAGTGAGCTCCTGTGGGAAAGGGACATGATCCCAGAGCCCAAAACATGAGAGATCTTGATGTTAGCTTCAAGCTAATGCATTAGCGTTTAACACACCCTGTCATGCGCTTTGACAGATGCGTGTGTGTCCTCAGCGCTAAACGTTCATTTGACAGGTTATATCCTCATCTGTGAATGTTCCTAATTCACACGAGTATTTCCATTCAGCATGAAAGCGTCCTGAGATAGTCTGCATTAAACTCCAAACTTCACTGAACGAGCGCGGGCGTCACACACACTGAACGCAGTAGAGCGGGAACGCAATATTAAATATTAAAGTCAACAGTCATTCAAGTATTTTATGAGAGTAGTGACTGTAAAGGGACAACAGCGTGTCATTGAATATAAATGTTAGACGATTCTTGTAGCCTATTTACAGGATAAAGACATGACAGGAACAGTTTACTTCACCATAGTGTGTGTGTGTGTGTGTCTGTGAGTGTGTGGTTTTAGTTTTTCAAATATCATTAAACTATGGATTTAAAGCAAAACTATGGTTAATTTGTGTTTACCATGGAATAACTACAATAACCCTGTTTTATTTATTGATGTGTGTTTAGTTGTAAACCCATGGTTAATGTGTGTAAGGGTAGATATATTCACTGTGTGTGTGTGTGTTACTCCGCTGACACGTGTGTTTGAAGCACAGCATTGGGCAGGATGTGGAATAGTGTGTTTTGACAATAAAATTAAAAAATTGGGCTTTTTATCCGATTAATTAATGAATTAATAAGGAAATGATCCGCCAACTGACCGATGGAGAGTTTGATATATTCTATCTGAGCCCCAGCGTGAGTTTAAGGCGCCGTTATTTTAGGAAGCATCACCTGATTATTTCCATGGCGACGCCTCATGTTAGTCACGTGACACCGCAGACACAATAGCACCGCATGACAGATGCATCGCTCTTATATTGTTTTTCCTTCTTTATTTAAAATATTCACAATCTTTTTGGTGATGTCATCAAACACCTGATATTCTGACTCTTAAATGTGTGTAAGTGAACGTGTTTTGTAGTTTGAAACCCTTTATAATGATCATGTTAGTTGATCTATAATGCATGATGGACCCGCCATGTTAGTTTGCGCCGCAGTTCAGAGAATCGGATCTGTCGGATTTCCAACACGTAAATTCATCCACTTCTCCTGAAATACATGAGAGTCAGTGTCCGTGAAGTGGGAGAAGAATAGAGTAAACGTTATAGTTACTCACACAATGTGTGTCTGATATGAATAAAACACGTTTCCATTTATAACTGAAGGATTGTTATTGCCGTTCCCATAGACATCAGTGTGTATTTTACAAACTATAAATGTGTCATTTTTATATCATATATATTTATAACCTGGTAAATCTCACTTACATCAAACATGGAGATCTGTGCTTTTTTAAATAATGAAGTCTCTGTGTGTCTGATCTGAGAGAGTGAAGAGTGTGTCATTGTTCTCTACAGGTTGTATACGTGTGGTGTCACAGATGAAGGTTGTGCTGCTCTGGCTTCAGCTCTGAGATCAAACCCTCACACCTGAGAGAACTGAATCTGTCTGGGAATAATCTAGGGGACTCAGGAGTGAAGCTGCTCTCTGCTGTACTGGAGAATCCTCACTGTAAACTGGAGACACTGTGGTAAGATCATACGTGACTCTGACATGAAACTGAGTCTCTGTGTGTGACGAGCAGGGTGGGTGAGAGCCGTGAGAGAACGGTGCGAGGCCGGTGGCGTGACTGCAAATGAGCGTCACCTGAGCGTCACACTTTGAATTTTATAGTTTAATTTATTCATAAAGTAACAAAATGGAATAGGGGAATCAAACTATTGTTACATTTAAAGCTGTCACTAACGATTATTCTGGTAATCGACTATTCGGTCGATTATTTTGGCGATTAATCGAGTAGTCAGATTTTTGGGGGTAAGAAAAATAGACCTAAGCAAACAATGGCCTTTAAAATGACTTAAAATACAAATATAATAACAATGGGGCAATAATATTTGGTTCAAATAAAGTATCAAAACGCCAACCCAGAGAAATCTAAACTCCAGCGTCAGTAACAGTCCAGATGGTCAGCAGTAAGAGAGCAGTCCGAGACCAGGGAATTCTGGAGAGGAACAGGAACCGCATAACACAACTGGGCAGAGACAAAATATGAGAGAGAAACAGAAAACAAAATCAAATAAAACAACAAAACTAGACAAGAAGAAAACGGGCAGGTGAACAGCAAGCAGCCCAGAACACACTGGCAGAGAACAAAAGGAAAGAAAAACAGCTGTGCGCAAGAAAAACACACGTGGAAAAAACAAAAACAAACACAAAGGAGGAAGAAACAGAAGGATCAAACCTGAGTCCTGACACTACTGTTCAATAAAACCTGTGTGAACCTCAAACCGCCTGTGTCAACAGCAAGCAAGACCAGTTCTGACCCAGGAAAACCCAGCACAGTCTCACACACACACACACACACACACAGTCACTCACGCACACACACACACAGTCTCACACACACACACACACACACACAGTCTCACACACACACAGCATCACACACACACACACACTCAGCATCACACACACACACACACTCAGCATCACACACACTCAGCATCACACACACACACTCAGCATCACACACACACACACACACTCAGCATCACACACACACATGTCTGGTGCGCTATCCTTCTGGGGACTCGCCATAGGGTTATTGGTTTTATACTGTACAAACCGTATTTTCTATCCCCCTACACTGCCCCTGCCCCTAAACCTACCCAACACACACACACACACACACACACACACACACACATACACACACTGCCCTTGCCCATAAACCTACCCATCACACACACACACACTGCCCCTGCCCATGGGCCTAAACCTACACACATCACACACACACACACACTGCCCCTGCCCATAAACATACCCATCACACACACACACACACACACACACACACTGCCCCTGCCCATAAACCTACTCATCACACACACACACACACACACACACACACACAAACACTGCCCCTGCCCATAAACCTACCCATCACACACACACACACTGCCCCTGCCCATAAACCTACCCATCACACACACACACACACACTGCCCCTTCCCATAAACCTACCCATCACACACACACACACACACACTGCCCCTGCCCATAAACCTACCCATCACACACACACACACACACACACACTGCCCCTGCCCATAAACCTACCCATCACACACACACAAACACACACACACACACACACTGCCCCTTCCCATAAATCTACCCATCACACACACACACACACACACACACACACACACACACTGCCCCTGCCCATAAACCTACCCATCACACACACACACACACACACTGCCCCTGCCCATAAACCTACCCATCACACACACACACACACACTGCCCCTGCCCATAAACCTACATTACAGGAGACATTTTTACATTTGTGTGATTTATAAGCTTTTGTGCCCGTGGGGACCTCAATCACGATTATTACCATTGCATTTATGGCTACACACTCACAGCAGGTAAGTTGTTTTTTTGTAATTTGATGCAAAAGTAATATAATACAAACTAGTAGTGTTATAAATGTACATACATTTAAAAAAAAAAAAAAATACAAAAAACGTTGCAGGATTTACGATATTAATGACTGTTGACAGTTGGAGAGGCTCATTAGACTTAATGATGCACCGAAATCAAAATTCTTGGCCGAAACCGAAACACCGAAAGAAATTATGCCAATTATTATTACCATTGCATTTATGGCTATGACTGTGTAACTTTACTAAAAACCAAGGCATTGCAATTGTATAAATTAATATTAAAGTTTCAAATAATAAATCAGTTACAAATTATGCAAATATTTATTTAGCAAAACAATACACAGTATAAAATAAAATTCAAACTAAAATGTTGAACTTGACCTCACTCATGTTTGCATTAAATAATAATGTACAGGCCTAATGGCCTGCAGAAAGGTACAGAAATATAATAAAGTAATCAAACATAAAATAACTGCATATTTAACTGTTTAAATTAAAGATTAATCCTTATTAAACTTACAAAAGCTATTCAATCACGAGCAGTGAGAGATGTCCTTGTCTTTTGTTTGAGATTAAACAGATCGCAGTAAAGCGACTGCCCTTTAAGACCTGATGCAGGGATATGCGTCTTTTCGACTGTATAAAGTTCATCAAGATGGACATGTTGACATACTTTTTGTGTGAGTTTGTCCGTTTACGGGCAAGACTTGAAAGAGAACTCAATAGACCTTTCTCACAAAAACCGGAAATACGTAATGGTCGTGGAAGCGGAGTTCCTGTCAAGCGTCAACACATCAGAAAAACATACCCGGGCAAGAGAAAATGGATCAGAGAGTCTACACAACTTTGTTAACGGATTTGACAAGAAATATAACATTTGATGGAAATGAACAATTAGGCCTATTTCCATAAGTCTCAGATTACGTATCTATGAAGAATCAGCGCTATCAATCAATCAATCAATCAATTTTTATTTATATAGCGCCTTACAGCAGCCAAAAGGTGCACAAGGCGCTTTCCAAAACAAGCATCAAACGACAACATAAAAACAAGTCCAACCAATCAAGACCAGCACTAAGAGTCAAAAGCTTGATTAAAAAAGTGTGTTTTCAGATGTGTTTTGAAAACACTCAGCACCGTGATGTTTCGGAGGTGCAGAGGGAGTGCATTCCACAACTTTGGTCCTTGAACACTAAAATGACCGGCCTCCAAACTTTTTATACCTGTATGTTGGGGTAACCAGAGAAATATGATTAGAGGAACGGAGTGTTCTGGCTGGCTGATATGTTTTTACTAGTTCAGTGAGGTATACTGGGGCCAAACCATGGATGGCCTTAAACACAAACAACAGAATTTTATACTCCACCCTAAACTGCACTGGAAGCCAGTGAAGCGAGCGGAGGACCGGGGTGATGTGTGACCGTTTCGATATATTAGAGAGAAGACGTGCGGCTGCGTTTTGTACCAGTTGAAGGCGACTGATGAGTGATGTATTTAGTCCAGTATACAGGGCATTACAGTAGTCGATCCTCGAGCTGATGAAGGCGTGAATTGTTTTTTCAAGGTCGGCTCTGGACAAAAAATATTTGACCTTACTAAGAAGTCGTAGCTGGTAAAAACTCGCCTTCACTACTGCACCAATCTGTTTATCATACTGCATGTTTTTGTCCAAAATAACACCCAGGTTACGTACAAACGGAGCAAACTGAGGTGTCATAGGACCAAAGCTACAAGCACTATTAGATGAATCCGGGCTGAACAGGATGTACTCAGTCTTTTCCTCGTTTAAATGAAGGAAATTCTGGGAAAGCCACTGTTTGATGTCCTGAAGACAAATATAGAGAGGATCCAGTGACGAACGATTACTCAGAATCACAGGGAGGTAAATCTGGAGGTCGTCGGCATAGAAATGAAAATTAACGTTGTGTCTGGAGATGAGTTGCCCAAGTGGCAATATGTAGAGTGAAAACAGAATAGGACCGAGAATGGAACCCTGCGGTACTCCAGATGACATAGGGGCAACTGAGGAGGCAAAGTCATTGAGCATTACTGAAAAGGTTCTATTAGTGAGGTATGAGGAGAACCAATTCAGCACCACTTTCTGCAGACCAGCAACATGTTGTAGACGAGAAATGAGAATTGCATGATCCACAGTGTCAAATGCAGCGGTAAGGTCCAGTAAAACTAGAACCATAGAGTTTTTTCTGTCAAGTGCTTCAAGAATGTCATTATGTACCCTCAGTAACGCAGATTCAGTACTATGCCTGGTCCTGAAACCAGATTGGAATGTATCCCCAATGCTGTGTAATTGCAGATGAGCCTGGAGCTGGGAGTAAACAAGCTTCTCCATCAACTTTGACAGAAATGATAGGTGAGAAATTGGTCGGAAGTTTGATAGAATGGAGGGTCAGGTTGGGTTTCTTAAGCAACGGTCTAATGATGGCATGTTTGAGAACTGTAGGAACAGTACCCAAAGTAAGACAGCTGTTTATGAAGGAGACAAGGCAGGGACCAATGGTGTCAACAGCCTCCTTCAGAATCCTTGCAGGAACAATGTCTAAAGGGCAGGTGGTAGGTTTCAACTCAAGGACAGCTTTTGAGCTCCCCAAGAGTAACTGCCTCAAAGTTCTCTAGCACACATTGCGCCGCAGAGACGGCATGACAACAGTAGAGTCTTGAATAATGAATTGCCTAACAGCCAAGACCTTGTCCACAAAATATTGCTTGAATGCATTACATGTTCTTTCAGATATATCAATCAAGGCTACAGACACCGGATTAATAACAGAATTAATAGTATTGAATAAGATTCCAGGGCGGTGGCTATTGCTGTTGATGAGATGAGAGGTATTGTCCTTTAGCTTCTTTCAGTGCTCTCTGATATGTGGCCGGACTGTCTCTAAACATCTCCAATGACACCTGCAACCTATCCTTCTTCCATTTTCGCTCGAACTGTCTGCATCGGCGCCTAAGGGACCTAGTTGTATCATTGAGCCACGGGTCCAGAGGACCATTAGTCGACTTCACCTTAAAGGGTGCAACAGAGTCCATAATCTGGGAGCAGATGGTGTTGAAGGAAGAAATGAAATGGTCCGGGCAAAAAGGTGATGCTAACTCAACAGAAGCA